>CAJHNH020000126.1:65000-165000 GCA_905116865.2 Candidula unifasciata | reverse complement strand
TAAATCAAACACAACTGTGAGCTCTTGATCCACCATCTGATCAATCAATCACAACTGTGAGCTCTTGAACCACCATCTGATGAAACAAACAAAGCTGTGAGCTCTTGAACCACCACCTGATGAATCAAACACAACTGTGAGCTCTTGAACCACCATCTGATGAATCAAACACAACTGTGAGCTCTTGATCCACCATCTGATGAATCAAACACAACTGTGAGCTCTTGAACCACCATCTGATGAAACAAACAAAGCTGTGAGCTCTTGAACCACCACCTGATGAATCAAACACAACTGTGAGCTCTTGAACCACCACCTGATGAATCAAACACAACTGTGAGCTCTTGATCCACCACCTGATGAAACAAACAAAGCTGTGAGCTCTTGATCCACCACCTGATGAATCAAACACAACTGTGAGCTCTTGATCCACCACCTGATGAATCAAACATAACTGTGAGCTCTTGATCCACCATCTGATGAATCAAACACAACTGTGGGCTCTTGAACCACCATCTGATGAAACAAACAAAGCTGTGAGCTCTTGATCCACCACCTGATGAATCAAACATAACTGTGGGCTCTTGAACCACCACCTGATGAATCAAACATAACTGTGAGCTCTTGATCCACCACCTGATGAATCAAACATAACTGTGAGCTCTTGATCCACTACCTGATGAATCAAACACAACTGTGAGCTCTTGAACCACTACCTGATGAATCAAACATAACTGTGAGATCTTGAACCACTACCTGATGAATCAAACACAACAATGAGCTCTAGTACCACTACCTGATGAATCAAACATAACTGTGAGCTCTTAAACAAACACCTGATGGAATCAAACAAAAGTGTTAACCCTAAGAACCACCTAATGAATCAAACACAATTGTCATCCCTTGAACCACCACCTGTCCGCCTTGAAAATTTATAAGAGGACAGAGGACCCCGGAAATTAAGAGAGACGCGACAACGAAGTTCATAATCCGTTTAAATCCCCACTGATCACATTCATCTAACAGGTTGAAATGGCTCGGACAAAATGAAAAAATGTCAGACGTCAGAGGGGTAAATACTGTCTACACAAACGAGATAATAGTCGTGGACCACGAGGCAGACCAAGTAGACGATGGAGAGATAATTTCCAGAGAGAACTGCAAACACTTGGTTTCACCAACTGGAATGCTCGGCTCGCTAGCGTAGTTGGCTTAACCGGATTGCGTGCTGGCAGGGTGACGAACTCCTTGTGGTCCAGGTTCACTCCCAGGGGTAGGCAGAAAAGCCACATTTCTCCAAGATTTACAATAGGAATAAACTCACAGGGAGCAAGTACAGCAGGGATCTACCAGTCATCAGTAGAAATTATCCTCGTCGACACGCGTTTCGGCCCACTATTCCTAGACGCATTCGGAGGTGGGCCCTCCTGAGTTCATGAAGCTCAGGGCTGGTTCCCCGCTGCACGGAATTACCGGATGGTGTTATTCTTTCGGCCAGAGACAAGACGACTTGGTGGTTTCGCAGGAGGTACTGTGAGATAAGAAGTCGCCACGGCAGCCTAATTAAAGCAGTCAGCATGCCTGGACGACCGAGCGACAAGCTTACGATTGGTTTACCGGACACATGTTGGACTTTTATTAGCAGTTGGCAGAGGAACACTGGCAGACAATTCGGACACGATGGACTTTTAAAGGGGGGAGAAACCCTTTTTTCACTAGACACCCGGACCAGCTCGCCGAGGCCCGTCCCCTACGTTGTTACGTTGCGTCCAAAGCCAGCTAGAGGCCCTTTCGGCTACCTCTCCCAGTTTTTGGAGTGTTCGTTTCCGTTCATTACCGCGCAATCCTAGTTCTTTCACCACATTGTAGAGCGAAGTGGAAACGAGGCCTCTCGCTCCCACTTCGACGGCAAATACCCGTACCGTGTAAGCCTCGTTTCACCTCAGACCGGCTGCTAAATCACTGTACTTCTCGAGCTTGTACAAATGATTCTCCTCCATACGCGACTCAAACGGGACAGTCAACTCGATCAGTATGAGCTGCCGTTTTTGCGCAGAATGGAGAACGATGACCGACCGATCGCAGGCCGGTCTTACGAATCAACTCGGGGTACCGTTCATGGCCTGGCAGATCAACAGCCAGTAACCAGTCCCTCGCAGAGTCTAGCACAGATGGAGCGAATGCGTTTTGGTTGACCTTACCTTTTGGAACCTGCCCAGCCTTGAGGAAACGAATGGGGACGATGCTAGAACTGGCTCTGGCGTTAGCCCTCATTCTAGCCTGGTCGACAACGGCTGCTAACTCTTTGAGCACCTTGTTGTGTCGCCAAGTGTATCGGCCTTGACCTAGGGCTTTCCTGCACGCGGACAGGACGTGCTCAAGAGTTTGCTTCGATTTACACAACGGGCAAGTCGGATCGTTGGTCGCAGACCATTTAAAAATGTTAACACCGGACGGAAATACATCGTACGCCGAACGAACGATAAAGCTCAGTCGCAGCGGGGTCATCCGCCAGATCTCACCCCATGTGAGTATTCTTAGCAATGCGCTCTCCAGGCTGAACCAATGGCCCTGCTGCGACTGCTGGGCTGCTTTCTGGACCCGAACCTCGTTTTCGTTGTCCCTCACCGTTTGTATTACCATGTCTCGGCGCTCTTTGGCTGAGGCCTTTGACCACCAATTGACCTTCCCGTGCCCTAGGCCTCGACGGTCGGTTTGAGTGTATCCCATTATCTCTCTCAATTTTAGTGCATTCTGGGCAGATTCTTTCGCATCGAGGACCCTCCACTTCTGACCAGTCTTTAGAGCGGGCTGGACAGCGATGACATTTGGGTCTGAAGACTCGCGCAAGAGCATGGCGAGCCTTACCTTGCCGACTTTAAACTCTTCGGTTATCGATTTGAACGGGAGTACCAGCTTAGCCTGCTTGCAATACAGAGCCACGTCGGTCAGACAAGGCGGTGCACCAATCCACTTTCTCAAGGCTGTGTTGGTTTTCTTCTCCATGGTTTCCACTGCAGTCATCGTCACCTCGTAGACTAACAGTGGCCATAGGAGCTTCAGAATCAACATGAATTGGAGACACCATACCTTGAATTTTCCGATCAGCCTGCATCGCTCGATCGCGAGCAGGCCTGTAGCCAGTGACTCGTGTATTCGCCGGACCTCCGCTCTATCAGATAACTTCGAATCGTAAACGCGACCGAGACTCTTCACCGGCTCCTCCAGAACCGTGGGGATCTTGTTCCTTGCCACCGTAAAACTGATTGCCGACACCTTGCCCTTATGGATTGACAGACTCCTCGACTTCTGCGGTTTGAACTGCATACCGCTCCATTGGACCACCGCGTCCAAACTTTTCAGGATCGTGCGGGCAGACTCCTAGCTGCCCGTTATTATCGTCGTGTCATCCATAAATGCGCGTAGTGGCGGCAACCAGTGATCCCCTATTTGAAGGCCCAGTCCGTAGCCGGCCGCCCCGTCTAACATGATCTGCATTGCTATGACAAACAGTATGGGTGAGATCGTACAGCCCATAGCTATCCCAATCTGCAACTCAGTCCACCTCGTGGTAAACGTTGAGGTAGAGAAGCGCAAAGCGAACTTAGAGAAATATTGCTCGATCATTTGATTGATCTGTGTCGGTACGTGAAACATGCGAAGGGCTCGCCACAGTAGTCTATGGGGGACTGCCCCGTAGGCGTTGGCTAAGTCCAACCATCTAACGTGCAAATCGGTTCTCTCATGCTTGGCTCTCTGGATAGCCTCCCAAATCATGGTCGCGTGTTCAAGGCACCCAGGAACGCCTGGAATACCACCCTTCTGAACACTCGTATCTATGTACTTGTTAGTCATCAGATACTGTGTGAGCCGGCGAGCCATGACTGAGAAGAATATCTTACCCTCGACATTCAACAGCGGGATGGGCCTGAATTGGGAAAGACTCTTTGAGTCCTGCTCTTTGGGAATGTAGACCCCATTTGCCTTTGACCACTCTGGACATATGTGGTTGCGGATCCACGCTTGTCTCAACAAGACGTGAAGCATTTTAAGGATTTTCGGGCAACGCTTGTAAAGAACGTACGGGACACCGTTCGGACCTGGGGCAGACTTGCCGCTGGCCTTTTTCACAACTTCCTCAACCTCAGACCAAAGGGGAGGTACCATTTTAAATGGTACCTTCGGCACCGAAGGCTGTTTAAGGCCGCTAAGGATCTCTGGATTGTCATCGAGAGGCTCTCTCCTCTTTTTGTCAGAGTACATCTTGCGTAGATGTAGCTCTAGTTCTTCCTGACTGACAACAAGAGTCCCAGACTTCGGTTGCTCGAATAGACCTCGGGCAAACGGTACGGGTCACTAAAGAATTTCTCTCGCTCCCTTTTGGTTCTACGTCTGTTGTTACAGAAACGCTCGGCGCGACAGAGGGCACTGTGTTTGTTCTTTAAATGCAACCAAACTTCATACAGCCCCTCCCGTTCGCTGCCTGTAGCGGCTTTGAACCGTTTTCTGAGGGCATTTTTGTCTGCCCGACACTTCAGAATGTCCCTCTGCCTCCTGCTAGTATTCTGCTTGGCACCCGGCTGTGCCTTTACTACTGTTCCGAACTCACGGGAGCAGTGTTCATATATTACATCACCAAATTTTGTAAGCTTGTCGCCTAGCGACTTCTTGTTTAGAGTTTGTTTAAGTACCTCACATAATGTAGCCTCCAACTTACACCACACCACCTTCTCGCTCGCAGGTGGAAACCTGATTCTGGAACGCACTTCTTCAGAAATCATCAAAGGTGCTCCTCCGCAGTCGATGTCATGGGCCTCTCCGGGCGAGTGGGGTTCACCCTGCCCGTCGTACCCTGACGACTCAGAAACTACCACAGGAGTAGTAGTTTTGCGACGGCGTTTACTGCGTCAGTCTTTCCATAGGTGTCAAAAGGTCTTTCCCGATAGTCACCAGTCTTTCCTGGTAGTCTTGTGGGCTAGCCACGTACAATAGGAATAAACTCACAGGGAGCAAGTACAGCAGGGATCTACCAGTTATCAGTAGAAATTATCCTCGTCGACATAATGGAATCAAGGCCGAAAGGTTGCGATATCCATAATACCGAGCCTAAGGGTTTACAACTCATGGCTTCTGGATACTAAAACAAACAAACAACCAACCAACTGGAATAAGAAGGCCAACTAGAGAGATGAGCGGAGGAAGGTGATATCTGCAGCAATGAACTTCAAAGGCTCGGAATACTGTGTCATTTGTATAACCAAGTATTTTTGTAATGTCTCCTATTGTACAGTCTTCTTTCAATTTCAATGAGTTAGGTCGAGTAAATGATTCAGGAGACGATATTAAGGAAGCATGTGTTTCTTGACGACCTTGAGAACTATGTTGGCGGAGCATACCTCCCAGCAGGGCCTATCAAGCCGAAGAGGTCGAAGGGTAGAGAACAAACAAAAAGAGACACTTAACCTCGAGGGTGGGGGGTTGAAGCGTGGGGCCGACACCCGCACTTGATTGCGGATGGATAAATACGGACAATAAAACTGGAAATAAATTTGTTTGCCTTTAAAAAATAATATTAATAAGAAAAAAAAATTATAATTATTACTGAGCACATAAACAAGTGTAAGCCCCACGCCGCGAATATTATAAGAGTGCAAAGCACCCCCTCCCCCTAAAAGTACACTGAATATTTTCCTTGTGCCAGCGCTCCTAGTATATAAAATAAATTAAGTGCCAGTCAATACCCGTACATGTATTAACCAATAATTCAGAGGTACTCAGTCTTGCTCAGCAGTTATCGAAGGCGAGCTGACATGAAACAATTAGGTAATCTGTCGGATCGAGAATTTCTAACAACGGCTGAGTGCAGAGCACACACAGACAAAAACCCTTGGAAAATAAACAGACGCTGCAGGATATCCTGCATGTCTTTATCTCGGTCGCTGTCTGTCTGCAGGCCCCAGGGACGTTATCAAATATATATGCACTGACAGATGGTTGGTTAGTTGGGATCCTTTACAGGACGTTGCAGAAGCAACCCCATGTGTGGTTTCTCCTACCAAATTTACGTCCAGTAGTTTACTGTTGCTTTCTATACGGTCGGCTTTCTTGATACCACTTGTCGAAACCAACGCAAGGCGCATGGCCCGCAGCTGGGATCGAACCCGGCATCCCGGCATTACGAAGCGTTCGCATCGACTTAGTCACAGAGCCGACTACTGACAGTAAGTTTGGGAAATCTGGTGCTAGCATTTGAGTAAACGGATACCCAGCGGCTAGTTTTTATCTATTCATGGCATTTTTTAACCCACCGTAGAAGAAGACTATGTTCCGGTATTCACCACACGATGTGGAATAGAAAAAGTGCCGGTACGCAACACAAAGTGTGTGTAATAGTAGTGCTGAAAAAAAAAAAATGCCTTGAAAGAGATATCGATTAATGCCTACAGTTGCCCAACATAATTTTTTTTTTCGTTTGTTGCCCTCGTTCTGTGTTTTCTGGAATAGTAATAAATTTGCTGACAAAAATAAAACACTATAGGGAGCTGTATGTGTGTGATTGTGTGTGTTTGTCTGTGTGTGAGGTGGGAGAAGTGGAGGAGGATGTTTAACCGCTTAAAAAAATTATACAGGATGAGTCTTGTGTTTAGAGTAGCCAAAAATTAACTTCAGGGCGTAATGATGATGATGATAATGATAATTGATATGCTGATTGTCAAATAAATATAATTCTTTTCATTGTGTTAGAGTTAGCGTGTTTGAGTGTGAGTTTCTACGTGCGTATAACTGTGAAAGTTTGTGTGTGTGTGTGTGTGTGTGTGTGTGTGGATGTTATACTGTATAAGTGTGTGTGTGTGTGGATGTGCTACTGTATAAGTGTGTGTGTGTGTGTGTGTGTGTGTGTGTGAATGTTTGAGTATGTGGGCGTGAGTGTAATAGTAGATATATGTGAGTGTGCGTGTTTGTGCTTTTTGTGCCTAAAAAAACCTAGGGGAGATGGGGGAAAAGGAAGGGGCGGGGGGGGGGGGGGCTCCAAGTTTTATTTTTTATCAATCAGGATCAGTGGGCTAGGACTGTTGGACGCAAAGATAAAGATACAAGAATCAAGAATCGATAAAACAGTTATGCGACTATTAAAACTTTAAGGAGAAACTTAAATACACAGTGTGGCAGTCAGCCGACACATGAACAGTATGAAGAGAGAATTCACGAATAGAGGCAGCACGTTATCATCAAACTATATATTTAGTAAATCTTTCTCTCAATTTATATCAATGACCGGTTCGTAAATTGGCTCGCTGGCAGACGACTTCGTCGCCGTTTGGGACAGTATGTCGATCTGTCTCCTTTGATCGCACCAACTCTTTAGGAGTCTTTTTCAGGGCTTTTGGTGGCGTGCAATGCTAAGTCATTTTATGTGGCCCACAAAACCTAGTCACATTTATAACCTAAAGCTCCCTCTTCGGGATGCTGGTTGAAAGTGATAATATTTTTTTTTAGCAAAGCAAGCAAGCTGGCGATTTCATAGCAGCGCGGAGTACTGTGCATCATCCATTTATTGCATAGCCATTTAATCACTCAGCCAAATAATTACTTACTTGCACCTATTCTGTGTGTGCTTGTTTCTTCACATAAAACCTATTCTAAAATGACTTTATATACATCTGTATGTACCTACCTACCTACCTACCTACCTGCCTACCTACCTACCTACCTACCTACCTACCTAGTCCATTTATTTCACATTTCATTGCCTCTCTGGTAAGTACCTGTTATATTCTGCCCCTTATGTGCTCTGTTTATTGTCATCTTCGTTTTCTTATGACTGTTTAATACAACTCCTGGTAAGATATTTCTCATATTTCTTCTCCTTTCTTGAATTTATCCCATTTAATCTTAATTCATTTAATTAGGAATTAATTTTTAAATGATTTAACTTCTGTTCCAGGTTTTCCTGATGCATACAGACAAATATATCGTCACAGGGTAATCACTTATGGTGATATTTCAGCCTTTTACTCATGCAGCCAAAGAGACGGGCCAGTAACAGATAAAGACGTCACAGTACCTTAAAGAGATAACACAGTACCTTAAAGAAATAACACAATATCTTAAAGAGATAACAAAATACATTAAAAAGGCGGCCAGTATCTTAACGAAACGGATGACTAATGCAGTACGGTAAATAGATAAGACAATACCTTAAAAACCTTACATAGGACCCTAAAGAGATAACACAATACGTTTCAAAATCGCACAGTACCTTAAAGATATGATACAGTAAGTCAATCAGAAACGGCACCGTGCCATAAACAAAACGATATAGTACTTTAAAGAAACGGCACAGTGCCTTAAACAAACGGCACAACATCTTAAGAAAATCGCACAGAAAGGAGACCATACAGTACGTTACGTACAAATGGCATAGTACCTAAAAGAGACAAGACAGTACCTTAAACAGACGGTACAATGCCTTAAAGAAACGGCACAGCATCTTGGGACACTAAACTAAAGAGACGGCACAGTATCTTAAAGAGACGGCACGGTACCTCAAAGAGACGACACAATACCTCGAAGAAACGGTACAGTACATGACTAACATGTCATTTATCTGGACTTAAAGAAATTCAAATTAAAAAAAAAAAATTACCCAAAAGTAAATCTTTGAAACAAGACTACCGACTGACGAACAATTAAAACCACGATCCTCAGTTTTTTCGGGTCCGATTTTGAGTCATTTGACAAACTGGGGTAATTATATTTTAACAGCGGTATTGTGTAAATGTTGCAATGTGTACTAACACAGAAAGAGTAGTTAAAAAAAAAAAAAAAAAAGACCAATTCAATGCCAGTCTTCTTTTCTGTTCAGCTGCAGTGGGTCCATCGGGGAATAATTAGGTCCAATAGTGTGTACAAAAAGTCCCGGGTGCCTTTCAGAACCAATCCTTATAGTTAAATTTATAATATCTTTAGTATTTAGAAAACTTACTGTAAAACACATATTAATGAAACAACACCCTTTATATTGATGTGTTGTTTTTTGCTGTTTTTGCTCCCAGAAATGAAACTCTTTTTACTATACACATTTTTTTTTTTTAATAATTACATTGTTTTCCGATACAGGTAGTGAAGCTGAGAAAGCTGTATGCCAGAGATTCAGAGGTGTTTGTGCAAAAACGTTGTAACATTAAGTACGACAATTATCTTGCAACAGCGGGACATCTTCTTAAGCCATGTCATAGAAGGAAGTGTAACGTATCATTACTATCAAAGCAGTTGCGTGTGTTAAGTAGATTGTGTAGTAAGTACCTCATGGTTGTGTAATATGAATCTTCTGATACCTGAAGACTTTTGTGCTGGTATACTGCACTTTTAGAATATCACACTTTTATTATTTACAAAATATTAACACGGCAGTACGAATAACAACAATATCAACGAAAAGCGGCATTTTCTAAACACATCTTGCATTTGAGTGCTTATATTTACGATTTAGTTTCAGACAAAGCTACGATGCAAAACTAAGACGTCTTGGAAAAAAAACATTCACAAAAAAAAGTGACAGAAGAATATTTCCGCAGTCTCATCAATAATGAATGTTGTGATTGCGATAGGTCAACGATTTTCAGTAGCTCCGGGATAAAAAAAAAAAAACTCACATTACTTGATGTAGAAAAGTAGCTGCATTGTAACTTCGCTGTTGAGGCTAAGTGCTAGGTTTTACAATAGTCTAAATCGATGTGAGGAGAGCTCTTGTGGTTATTAAAATATCATGATAAATTGTTATGCACTCATTGGCATTCGTAGATGCAAAATAAAGAAGTAGAGACACACTTAACTTATTTAGGGAATTGTCAAGTCTGGTAAGCGTCAAATAGTCAGACACTGCAACCATGAATTGATAGGAAACACTATTCTTTTATCTGAAAGAGAATATAAGGCGTTTGCAAACGGTGGGTAAACAGTGTTTCAAAGTCTTTTACATCTAGTTAAATGAAACGCTCAAAGTGATAGGCAAAAGTGGAAATATGAGATGCTTAAATATAGGGATTGAAAACAAGGAACTCGCCTCAATTATTTGAAAAAAAAAAAAAATTGGGAGTAGCCGAGCCATTGCGGCTAGACGCTCGCGTGCGGATCGGAAGGTCTTGGTTTGCTCCATGACAATACCGATTTTTTCTTCTTCAAAAATGACCTTGACTCCCAGGCCGACCCAGCCTTGAGTGGGTATCGGGTGCAGTCCCGGGGAGTAAAGTCGGCTTGCGTAATGCTGACCACATCACCCATCTTGTGCCAATTAGTCTATAAAATTATTGGTATGCCCTATACGCCTAAAGGTCCGACAATTAAGTAATGAGACTAAATCCATAAAAATCAAAATAATCAACAGTTGAAGAAATAACTTGTATTTTATTCAAAGTAAGCCATTTGTGCATTGATACAGCAAGCAGCACGATCAAACACTGGAGCAACCTCTGTAGTTTTTCTCTTGTTACTCCCCATAAAGTCGATGTTACGACCCTCTGGATGTCATCAATATCTTCCCCGCCCCCCCCCCCCCAAAAAAAAAAGCGTCATGTAAATGGCAACTTTAATTTTGGGAATATAAAATAGTCACAGGGAGACAAAACCGGGGGAATAGGGTGGGTGGTTGAGAACACTCATTTGCTTTTAGGCCAAAAATTCCTGTACAACTACCGCTCTTTGAGTTGGTGCATTATCATGAAGAAGAAACAAATTGCAAGGTGTTGAATACAAACCAGCAAGCAACTTTTTTCTTGCCCAAATCTTTCATTTTTATGAGTTTTAAACATAATTTAATGTTAGCTTTTTTTGTTCCAAGCTGATAACGTAACAATGCACCTCTGACTAAGTTAAAAATATGGCGGCTTTTTTGTTGGTTGCTTATCGGGGGGCCATGACAAGTTGCCAGATCATAGACGAAGGTTGCCTCCTTGGATTCCATGCTGTGAATCATATATGGCATTTTTGTGTTAGCCATAATAAATCCATTCTCATTACTTAATTGTCAAACCTTGTATGTATTCATAATCACTGTTCAGTGTAGACAGTCAGTATCGCAGCATGCTAACGTTGTCTTATAAGACACCTTCAGGATATTCAATCAGCTATCAGTCAAGTAATCAGTCATTAAGCGTATCAATCAATCTGCAAAATTAATGGCGATAATCAATTACCCATTTACAGTTGACCAGAATTTGCTTGCTTCAATTGCGCTTTTCAATATGCTCGTTTACTCGGATATAAACAGTTAACAGCTGCCATCTGTCTACTCCTAGCACAGGCCTAGTCTCTGGTATACTGTCAATACTAAAGCTGTAGTGGACTTTGGAACAAGAATGGGAGAAACGTGGCAAAAGACAATCAAACTGATCTCTCACTTAAGGAGAATTCAGGTCAGCTATAATGGCCCAAGGGAAAGAAAAACCGGAAATCTCAGCTGAATAAACATGGCACCAGCCCAGACTTAGTGGTAACTGAGTTTCATACAGTTCTGTTTTCTGGCAACGATTAGATCTGATCTCGTCTGAAGATTTTATCGCACACTCTGACACCAGACTTCATTATTTGCTATTCTAGACTGGCCACAATAAGGGGTCCAAATATCAGTAGCAATGGAACAGGGGGTGGGGAGAGGAGTAGGGGGTGGGGGGGGGGGGGGGCGTTGTCCATACAGAGCCTGACATTGAATATTGTTTTTAAAGGGTTGAACTGACTCTAACTATACAATGGACTCCACATTTGTTGATGTGTCGCCGCCTTTGAGTATATAGATATAGCAAACAAGACCCCAAGACCACCGTTCCCAACAAAACAATTCGTTATTAAAGAGCAAGACAATCAATTCTGCAACAAGTAAAACAGAAAGTATACAGATACGTATGGTTAGAATGTATTCTTTTTCTATAAATAGATGTGCCTGTTATCATATTAATTAGATTTTTAACGGAAGATCAACAAACTCTTCGTGACCCACAAAAAATGTCCCTGCGGTCTTGCTCGATAAATGGTTCTGAAAATATTTTATAATTTAACTCAAGTAAATTGTAAGTATAACGGATTATAACAAATACAAATGAACTCACACACTCACTTTAACGCTCATCTTGACACCTTCTTGCCCTTTTTTAGAGGGCGGGGCGCCTCCAGGCTGGAAACCACTGCTTTAATAGAACTAATTATTTTCATTTTCAAAGGGTCACAAATTGGGCAGTGAGGCCCGTCTTAAATTCGGCCTTTCCAAACACTCATCTTACACACATCAATTGTATTTAGAAAAGTTTCAGGTTACGCAGTGCCCTCTTAACGATGAAAAGATGAACAGTACTTCTCTTTTAAAGTTCTAGTTTAAATGTTTTATTTTCTTTCAAACAGCCCCTCCCCCCCCCCCCCCTTTTCAAGAAAAAACTAGCTACTACGAATTCTTTTAAGACGAACACTCGGTTAAAATGAACACATATTTTTTTTTACCTGGGAGGGATTTTTTACTCCGAATACATTTTTGTCTCCGGTTAGCCCGAATCGTCTTAAAACAAACTTTTGATGTTTCGTTTCCTTGAAATTCATGTTAACGAGGTTTAATTGTAATGACATTCATTTGCCATGAAGCCAAGAATGTTTATTGTTATGTCGTTTTTACGCTTTTAAACTAGGCTTGGACACTTAGAGCGCTACGTTTTCTCTCTGTCAGTGCTCCTGTCATATATATATATATATATATATATATATATATATATATATATATATATATATATATACTAGCTGTACCCGGCCACGCATTGCTGTGGCATAGTTTGGCTAAATGGAAAAGAAAGAAAATAGAAATCGCACGTGTCTAATGTTGTTACTGTCGCAATTATTGTCTGCGCACATACAGAGATAGTAATTGATGCCCTCCCCCCCCCCTCCCAAATCCACCTACTACTCGCTCCCTCATCAAAGGCTTTTAGAAAACAAAGACAATAGAAATCGCACATGTCTAATATAGTTGATGTCGCAATCATTTTCTGCACAGATATAAAGATAGTCTGGTTTGCCACTTTAGAATACGCAACATATAATTGCGTCTTTATATTAGTGGTCGTTTAAATGGTATTATTTGCACAGTAAAAAAAAAAAAAAAATGGTCATTTGGTTATCACATGCTAAATCTGTTTGTATTTTTTTAAGAAACGGAAGGAAAGCTTACTACTGTACTTGTAAAAAACCAAGTAAGTCGTTAAAAAAATGAGAATAGCGGAGGTAGCGTTAGTAAAATATAAACAAATTAAGAAATGAAAACTTTAAAATCATGCGTTAAGCTCTTTAAGTTAAAAATTTCTGTCATCCCCCCCCCCTCCCCTCCCCCATCCACTGAATACTGCTCTCTGCCTCATCGAAGGATTTGAAAGTCATCACCCGACGATATTTTTAGTAACTGACGTTGATACCCCTGTCCATCCGGACTAAAATAGGGAGCAGGAATTGTAATGAGTAGTAAATGCGGCTAGTGTAATATTTAACACACTATTCTTCAAGTACCGGTACAACTACCACCACCACCGCCATCACAATAACTAAAATAATGTCACTGCTATCTGTTTTGCCGTCGGAGTAGACAGGAAGTCGTGAGCCAGAGGTTTTGGCGCCGCAATGCTAATGCTGTCGGCACGGACTGGTCAGGTTAGGATGTGTAATTTCGCTCCCCGACAGAAAAATGCCATCACCTTACCGGCGGTCTCAGACATGACAGCACTACGGTGTAACCGCCCAATCACAACAACTACTACTCCTACTTTGAGTGGGTAAGGCAGTTACTATGACTTAAAGCTCTTTCAGTTACCAGTCTATGCTACCCTCCCCCTCCCAATTCACTGACTACTCTTTCCTTCATCGAAGTAGTTTGGAGAAAAAAAAAACCCAAGTGAAATGATACGAAAACAGGAAAAATACACCATAATTACGAAATGAACGCTATGATAAACAAAACAGCCTAATTTCAACGCAATGTCAAAAGAAATTGCTTAATCGAAATGAAAATAAATAGAAATCTATGAAAATGCAGCGTAACCATGCTATCGGAAAGTTTGAAACGAAATCATAAGTATGCGAAATGGTCAAATTTAAAAATCAACTGGTTTACCCACATACCTGTATATATATAATTATATAGAATATATATATATATATAATATATATATATATATATATATATATATATATATATTATATATATATACATACATATATAGTATTTTTGGCCACATGGCGAGTGCTGTCGCCACGACAGAGCAGGTCTGGGTTTTATTTACTCCCGGGTAAAAAAAAAAAAGGAAACTGCCGTACTCTGAATTCGAACCTAGTCCTCCGCACGGGAACCCAGTGTACTAACCGTTTTGCCAGCCAACCACTGTTTCTGAACAACGAAAAGAGAAGAAAACTACGCAAGATGTGTGTTCCGATTCTAACACAACTCAAAACCGCAGGTAATAGTTTTCTTATAACAGATATCCCAGATATAAACTTAAAGTATTATTGAAACGGCATAATAATAGAAATCGTACGTGTCTAACACAACGAATGTCGTAATAATTGTCCGCGCAGACATAGATCAACCTCCCCCTACCCCCTCCCTTCTCTTCCCCTTTCTCAAATCCGCCGACTACTCTCTAACTCATTGAAGGTTGTTTGAAAAGAAAGAAAATAGAAATCGTATCTAATATGGTTAACGTCGCAATCAGCAATATAGAGATAGTCTGGTTTGTTGTACGGGCGGATGTTAAAAATAGAGCGTCACGTGTCCACTGCGCATGCACTGTGAAAGTTTATCACGCATGCGCATTTACTAACGTGGCTATAATTAAATGTCACTAAAAATTGAAATATTAGTTTCGAAGATTTTCACAACAAATGTCGTTCTCTATCTCTAACAATGACAGGTAGAATTTCAAACCATGACGGGTGAAATCCCTGTACCAAAACATACATATCCTGAAAGTTTCAGCTAAATCGGTTCAGTAGTTTCCGAGTCTATATCTCTTTAACAAAACACACACAAACATTGATTTATATATATATATATATATATATATATATATATATATATATATAATATATATATATATATATATATATATATATATATATATATATATATATATATATAGAGAGAGAGAGAGAGAGAGAGAGAGTTGCGTATCATTTACCTGTCGCTCTGTTGCTAAGTCGAAGCGAGCGCTTCGTAATGCTAGGATGCCGGGTTCGATTCGAGCTACGGGCCATGCGCCTTGCATTGGTTACGTCAGTGGTATCAGAAAAGCCGACCGTCCAGGAAGCAATGGCAAACTAATGGACGTAAATTTGCCTAGAAAAACAACACAACTGCCAGGAGCTGTTGGGGTAGGTTCTGTAACGTCCTTTAAAGGATACACAATTAACATCATTTGTATGACTTTGCAGAACCAACCGCAGTATTTGTTGGCGTTTTGGTTTTACCGTGAACTTTCATGTTTAATAGATTGTACTATTGCAATAAACGGTCGGCCCTGGGTATCACTGCTGAAATCAACGCCAGACAGTCTTCTGCTAAATCGCCTACAAGGATCACACTTGGCATCACTGATTTGCAAAGCGCGATGGTAGGGTCTACGCCACAGGCGCTTATGTCTCTCTATACGTGAGTATCGTTAGGTTGATCCAGTGTTCAAAACTTGTATCAACCGTTCTCAAAAGTGAAAATAGCTCAATATATGCTCAATGCATATCATTGAATAGAAAGGGCTCTTTTGGCTACTCTGTAAAGGCAATTTAAAAAAAAAAAAAAAGATTAAAACACATTTCTTTGTCAGTAGGCGTTAATGTTGTTCTTCCAATTCTGGTCTTTAATCTTCATTCCGAATTTGAGTTTGCCATGCACTTCAGTTTTACAGACCTTGTTTATTTGCATGCATATTGTTGGTTCCTCGTCTGTCAGGCAGATACACTGCCACTTCCAAGGAAATAGCACTAATTTAAGGCCTCCTATGACATTTTTGTCAAAGGGGCGGCAGTAGATCTCTTCTTGTAACCCTGAAATTTGGGGCCCCGAAAACCACACGGGAAACGTTCTAAACCGAAGGGGCGCCCCCCCCCCCCCAACACATACATACATACAGACGAGCACGTTACTGTATTTAACATCACGCTTGAAAGCTGCCATTTGAGTTTGTTGTAAGCAACATCTGTCACAACACGTAAACAGGCACAGACTTACAGGCTGTTAAACACTTTTATGCCATTGTAAACGCATAATACAACCAAAGCCCTTGCACATTAAGATAGCTTATGAAATCTTTAGCTGTAACCAGCCTGAAATAAAATGAGTACGCCCCCCCCCCCCCCCCTTTTTCATATTGACAAATTGATTTGAAAAGCAACAACATGATTATGAACTGCATATTTCGTTGTGTTGACATGTTTGTGTGGTTCTGTGTGTTGGTATATCTATTTGGTTGTCAGTGTTACGGTGATGTATTGTGTCTTAGTTTTTATGTTGGTGTGTCTGTATGAACATGCTTCCCTACAAATATCTGATGGTCTATTTATTTTTTTTTTTTTTCACTTCTCCAGTCTTCATCAGTTTTTCTGCGACTTCGTCTGTCTTGCAGTATGTCTACTTGTCTGTCTGGAAAATTACAGATTAGATATGTTAACATATTTTTTTTAAAGAATGCAAACTATCCGTAATATAACTTATAAATACTGTGATAATTACATTTGTTTCCTGAAAAAATAAAGATTACTAAATACGGTGTCTGCCTTATTATTTATCAGGCGAAAAGGTGAGTATGCCTAATTATTTTTTTTCCCTGATCAAAGTTTACAATCAGTATGTTAATGTACCTGTCCGATAAAGTTGACAATAGGCACTCTATGTAAAAATAAGAGAAACTGGCTGAATACATGCTAATGAATGGGATCTGTAACATCTTAGACTAAGACAAATCAAACTCAAATTCTGACCCCTCCACCTACAAGAATTAATCGTGTTCTTCCTGTATCTGGAATCTGTTTGTGTGCTGTCACATACCTCGATTAAAGTTCATTTGTATCTTTTCTAAATTGCAAATATTCGAGAGTGCTTCCAAATCTACTCTTCTAAATTAGTTTGGGAAAACATGGCTTTCAACAGACGTCGTGCGTGCCCCAGTGTCACAAACACAACAGGTGTGGTTTTATATCTTTCAGTACCAGACATTGTCACTTTAATTTGTTATATCTGAAGACTTTGTTGCTTTAAGGCAGTGGCTCTCAAACTTCATAATGCCGCCACACTTTAATTCAGTTCCTCATGTTGTGGCGACTCCAAACCAAATTAATTTTTTTTTAGTTGCGACTTCATAACCTTTATATATATGTGTTCTAACATGGTCATAGGCGGCCATTGTGAACGGGTTGTTTGACCCCCAAGTGAGTCGAGAGACCCACAGGTTTAGAGCCGCTGCTTTAGGGTAATATTGTTTGTATCTAACAAGTGTTCTTGTTCTTGTTGTTGTTGCTATTCTTCTTCTTCTTCTTCTTCTTCTTCTTCTTCTTCTTCTTCTTCTTCTTCTTCTTCTTCTTCTTCTTCTTCTTCTTCTTCTTCTTCTTCTTCTTCTTCTTCTTCTTCTTCTTCTTCTTCTTCTTCTTCTTCTTCTTCTTTTTCTTTTTCTTTTTCTTCTTCTTTTTCTTTTTCTTCTTCTTCGTCTTCGTCTTCGTCTTCGTCTTCGTCTTCGTCTTCGTCTTCGTTTTCTTCTTCTTCTTCTTCTTCTTCTTCTTCTTCTTCTTCTTCTTCTTCTTCTTCTTCTTCTTCGTCTTCTTCGTCTTCTTCGTCTTCGTCTTCTTCTTCATCTTCTTCTTCTTCTTCTTCTTCTTCTTCTTCTTCTTCTTCTTCTTCTTCTTCTTCTTCTTCTTCTTCTTCTTCTTCTTCTTCTTCTTCTTCTTCTTCTTCTTCTTCTTCTTCTTCTTCTTCTTCTTCTTCTTCTTCTTCTTCTTCTTCTGCTCCCTTGGTTTCAGCGTGCTTGTTTACATTACGGTTGCGATATTTGAGCATTTACGTTGAAAAACTTAACTTATTGATGCATTTGTGACCTTGATGAAATCCAAACTCTTGACCTTACTGAAAATAATGAATTACTGCAGTAAACGAGATCATGTGGAACTGATGTAACATTTTTAGAAGACACAAGAAGTTACCGACAGGGCGTGAAATATATAGAAAGGTAGATAGATAAAGAGTTAACTGTTATATCAGCAAAGGAATATGTTAACATTAACACAGGCAGGTGACAAGTTAAGCCTTACATGAACATGAGATTCACAGACGCTGATCCCAGGTAAAGACAGGGTCAAATTTAGGTGTTTTTTGTGAGCGCCTGGCTTGATCAGCTGGACGCTGAAGCTTGACAGAACAAGATGTATAATTTAGTAGAACGTTTAGAACATTCTCTTTTTTTGGAATGACATTTTTTTAAAGAGAAATTATCATGCATCATGATTGTTCAGATGCCAGAGAACTATAGGAAAAGGTAACAGAGACTGGATATGCTACATACCATTTAAGAGCGTTTATTTGACACATTTCTTCATTTAGTTCCTGAAGTCCGATTGGACTAGGCAACCCGCCTGCAGAGAAAGGTCTAACGCAACTTTTATGAGCTTATATAGGAATATCGTGGAAATGAGGAATTGTGACCTTCTACTTGCTTAGGTTTGGAAGCGAATGATGTATGTTTGCCTGATCATATACAAAACACTTCATACTGGCTACTTCCTCACTTTGTTATTCCTTTTTCGCTTCCTACTAGCTCACTACCATACATTCACTGGCGAAGGGGTGGGCTTTGGAGTCTTGCCATATATACACAGAGCGGCGTGGGGGGGGGGGGGGCCTTATCATATACCCAAGAAGCGTAGGGGTCTTGCAATATACTCCAGGGAGAGAGGGCGTGAGGGTTTTTGCCATATACTTCAGAGGACATGGTAGTCTTGGCAAATGTTCAAGGGGGCGCAGGGGTCTGCTATATACTCCAGGGGGCGCAACATGAAGAAGGTTGGAGACCACTGCTCTAAAGGTATCCTGCAAAGATTACCTGGAGAGAAGACAAGACACTATCAATCAGAGCATGCAAGTATAAACTAATTTGGGAGAAATGCAGACAGAAGTTTAATACTCACAACGAGACGCTGTAAATTCAAAGCACGCATAAATTGAATGGGTTTTAGAGATTGTAGAAAGTGGTTTTGAGATACAACAAACTATAGAGACTGTACAGACTTTACTTGTGAGGCGAAGGAAACCTGGCTAAGAAGAGAGACTCTATATGACAAACTATGTGGCACCAAGGAAAACCTTAAGGATGCTGTTCTTTTAGTGGCCAATGTTGAAACATATGTATATCAAACGTTTTTAGCTGAAGAAGTAAAAATTCAAATTTATGAACTCAAAAATTCTTCCTTGTGTGTGTGTGTGTGTGTGTGTGTGTGTGTGTGTGTGTGTGTGTGAGTGTTTTACATCTTCGTAGCCTACATCATACTAGCATTCTTTCTGCCTTAAAATCTTACATCACCAGAATCTTCAAAAAGAATTAAAATAACTGCAACCTAATAAACACCCACTTTCCGGCATTTTCAAATGGTTTATATCGCAATGCTCTAATATGATGCAAAATAAATGCCTTACATAAAAACAGTATCCAGGATTTTAAATCCACGTAGGCAGATAATTATCAATGGATATAATCACTTCCGGCAAGCGGTTTACATGAATAAACGTGTATTAATCATTAATCTTTTCAAAGACTCCGCAAATATAAAAGATTTAAGTGAATTAGCATGTATTTTACAGTTAAAAGACTATTACGTACGCTTTTATTGCAGTTTATAAACCCAATGGGTGCATATTTAATAAGGTTAGTTGCGTATCCTTTACAGGACGTTGCAGAACCAACCCAAACACCCCCTGGCTGTTGTGTGGTTTTTCTAGGAACATTTAAGTCAAGTAGTTTGCCATTGCTTCTGGACTGTCGGCTTTCTTGATACCAATGTCGAAACCAACGCAAGGCGCATATCTCGCAGCTGGGATCTGGCATCACGGCATTACGAAGCGTTCGCATCGACTTAGCCACAGAGCGCATATTTTATACTAAAACGATATGTAAGGATGATATTTATACACACAGAGGGTGAATATTAAAATGTATACATCTTTATTATATATATATATATATATATATTATATATATATATATATATATATATATATATATATATATATATATATATATATATATATTTTTTTTTTTTTTTTTTTTTTTTTTTTCAATTTTTTTTTTTTCTAGATTAAAAATGTTAAATATTTTCTTCGTTTCCCCTAGCAGATGTCACCTGACGTAGATAGCAATCATTATGGTGGTACATTAACTAATTATACAGGTTGATAAACGCTCTTCCCATGAGTTGGCTGTGACTAGAAACACAGTCAAATTTGCATTTGACGCTGCAACTAACACTAAACGCTGAATATAAACAGCCGCTGAGAGGTCAAGGTGGTAAAGCAGCTAGACGCTCACCTGTCAGCCCGAACATCTCGGGTGCTAATTCGTATCAAAAGTAGCCTTGAAATTGGCCAGAGGCGTCTAGGTAAACCTGGCTTCATAGGGGTCATTGGAAATGTTTAGGGAGGTAAAGGTTGCCCGGGTAAAACTGACGAGTGCTGAATGTTTTCTAAAATAAATGTTTTTCACCATATGCCTGATGCAACAATAGCGTGAAGGGACCTTAAATAATATTGCAGAATTCACAGCAGATATGACCAGATCGGTGTTTTTCAACCACTTCACACTCACGGCCCAACAAAACAGGGGAGCTTGTTTCGCGACCCACCTGACATCTAACCAAACACAGACACAAAAACAAATCTAGATATTTTTTTTAATCTGATACCACAAAATTATAATTGTCAAGTAGAAGGAAATAAAAACTCAGATCGCTAAATAGCCGCAGGCGGCTCTATAGCTGACCACCGCTATGGGTATTACTGTTACACTCTGGGGTAAATGGAGAGACGTCGCTGTAGCTACAGAGTTACGTGCGAACGGGGACACAGGCGGACAATTCTTATCAGCTGTCCGTACTGGTGGCAGAGCACTTATGGTTTGTAACCGTGTGCAATGACGCTGGTTCACATCTCCCGACTTTACCTTTACCTTTTATTAGTATTACATAGTCTAATTCGATTCGAGTTTTTTTTTTTAAACATCAATGTTATGATTTTTTATCTATATACAAAGGGCATTAATGCCACTATGATTGCAAAATAGACAATAAATTAAAAAAAAAAAAATTTAAAAAAAAAAGGCGAAGAGTTCAGTCTTTCCACTCGGCTGCTATTAGATATGTTCTACAAATTACTTATAACACGATGATAATGGCAGTGATAATTACCGTATGATGATGATAGTCATTACCATTTCAGCCGAGAACCCATATCAACCATAACGACACTTTACGAGTGTGACTAAGTGCATCTCATCAGCACAGCCACTGCTTTCTGGCCATGATTTTAATCCGATCTAGCTGTTTTTGCCACTATTTTTCGCTACGGATGACTGATCAAAGGCAAAATCCGCTCATTGTGTATGTTATGCTATCCGGCTGTTCTATATAAAAACAGGACGTGATGCATAATTAATAAAAGGAAGCCAACTAGCATTGTGTTTGGTTCATCTGTCTCTAGGGGGATATTGGTAACGTTCGCTGGGTACACTCCACGGGCGTCTGTTTTTTTTTTTTTTTTTTCTTCCACTTTTTAAATAAGAATTGATTGTACTTGGAAACCTCGATATGTTACATTCCAGTACATTTTATCTTAAACCACTACCAAGTGTTCAAACTATTACTCGTGCTCTGAAGATCTCACTATCCATTTAGGACTTCCTTATTCAGTCCACACATACACAGGATTCCAGATCACATCGGATCTTCGTTGAAGCTTCAGTGGTCCATGCTTTATGTGGGGACAACCACTTTATGGTCATCGAGACGGATACATATGGGATAAAATCTGGTGCACTAAAGTCAATTCTCTTTGCAGTTAAACATCCCATATTGTATTATATCAGTGTTTCAAAGCTAAAATTTTATAAAGAAATTTAACTTCGTTAAAAATCGATCCGTCATTTTAATGGAAGAAGTGTGAAATTAAATGGTCGTAGAGATGATCTGTATCCATATGTTTTCTATCGGAAACTAGCGTAACGCGCGATTGTGCAGAGAACACATTAATTTCGTATTAGATTATGGAGCAACCATCCCAGACTGTGGAACAAACAAAAAGACAGAGAGACAGACAGATAGATAGACAGTCAGAGATATCAATAGAAATGGCTAATTTTTAGTATATTCAGTGGACACAGATACGTCTGCACCTTCCCAAACCAATTTTTAAGTATACAGTAAACAGCTGGCAATCAACCTAATTGTAATATTGTTTCCCCCACAAAGGGCAACGAAACAAAATACATCACAACATTACAAAACAATGTAATATGAAATTGTAAATTCTACCGAAATCAGGAAAATGAAACTTTTACAGGTCGAAGGGTATCAGAACGAGGACTTTCATGTGGCCAGTAATTCCTTATGGCCATTGTTAAGCAGAAACCAAGTTAATTAGACGCGCTGAGGCATTAACTAAAAACCAGAATAAACAAACAAAGACAATAGGTCGCCTGGCAGTGGATAGCACTAAAAATAAACGATGTAGAAATGTCCATCAAATTGTCAACAGCGGAAAACAAAGAGCAAAATGTGATACGTGAATCAGGTAATCACAAACACACGCCACACACACATTCACTCACACGCACACATACTCTCGGGCGCGCGCGCGCACACACACACACACACACACACACACGAGTACATGGGGGTATACAGACATACGGACATGCAGGCAGCTAGACAAACCGGAATTTGAATGTGATTGCCAGTTTTTAAAAACGACATCGGCTAATTGGTAGGTCGATCTCAAAACGTTTAATGTGGGGAGGGGGGGGGGGTTAGGGGGTGGAAGGAAGCAGAAAGAAGCAGGGGCAAACAGAAACAGGAGCAGAAAGTAAAAGAAGCAGAAAGAAGCAGGAGCAAGGAAAAAAATCAGGAGCAGTGGGGAAAAAGACAGGAGCAGAAAGAACCAGAAGCAGAAAGTAGCAGAAGCAGAAAGTAGCAGAAGCAGAAAGTAGCAGAAGCAGAAAGTGGCAGAAGCAGAAAGTGGCAGAAGCAGAAAGTAGCAGAAGCAGAAAATAGCAGAAGCAGAAAGTAGCAGAAGCAGAAAGTAGCAGAAGTAGAAAGTAGCAGAAGCAGAAAATAGCAGAAGCAGAAAGTGGCAGAAACAGAAAGTAGCAGAAGCAGAAAGTGGCAGAAACAGAAAGAAGCAAAAGCAGAAAGCAGCAGAAGCAGAAAGTAGCAAAAGCAGAAAGTAGCAGAAGCAGAAAATAGCAGAAGCAGAAAGTGGCAGAAACAGAAAGTAGAAGAAGCAGAAAGTGGCAGAAGGAGAAAGAAGCAGAAGCAGAAAGCAGCAGAAGCAGAAAGTAACAGAAACCAGTAGAAGCAGAAAGTAGCAGTAGCAGAAACTAGCAGAAACAGAAAGTAGTAGAAGCAGAAAGTAGCAGTAGCAGAAACTAGCAGAAACAGAAAGTAGTAGAAGCAGAAAGTAGCAGTAGCAGAAACTAGCAGAAACAGAAAGTAGTAGAAGCAGAAAATGCCAGAAGCAGAAACTAGCAGAAGTAGAAAGTAACAGAAACCAGTTGAAGCAGAAAGTAGCAGAAGCAGAAAATAGCAGACGCACAGAAGAAGACAGGTGAAGCCGACGCCGAAGAGGAGGAGGAAGACAATACTGACATTCGCAGGCGAGATGGTCATACGGGCATGGGTTTTGGATCATGTCTGTTTCTTAACAGTCTTTTCCCAAGTGGTTCGTGCAATCTATGTTATTTATTATTTCTTATTTAACCATGCTTTTATTTTTTTTTATTTTTCTTTCAACATTTGCCACTTGTCAAAAATGCTAAAAATATTGTTAATGATTTCTCTTAATTTATGTTCTGTCGACTCACTGTTTTTTAGGATTTGTTTTTTTTTTTCGCTGCAGAACTAACGCCATATGCTATATAGCAGGACCAGCACTAGGGAGCTCACATAACATAAGGTCCCCTTTCCTAGAAACATTTAAAGAAGTATCTTAGCTCCCCTCTCCCTGCCCCCCCCCCCCCCCCACCCCACCCCAGGTAAATGTGCAAGGAGACAGTATCAGTCACCATTATATATATATATATATATATATATATATATATATATATATATATATATATATATATATATATATATATATAAAGAGACAGACAGACATAGAAAGAGTGAGAGAAATTATGGATCTGTTCACGTTTCTAAGCCCATCTTCATACTTTCTCAGTCTGATCTAGGTCAAAGGGGTGTCACGCTGTACTGTTTTCTTCAAAAACTCTCCCGTGTGACCTAGGCTGAAGCTGTGAGTAGGCGAGTTTGGTTTAGGGCCAGTTCTACATGTTCTGGGGTCTTTGAAAGATGTGTTGTTGTGTAGAACACGCGACATCGGAGCTGAATTTGAAGGAAGACAACGTGACACCCCTCAGACGTAGAAGGGCCTACGAAAGTGTAAATAAAAGGTCACGCAGTGTGTAGATGGACTTGGAAACTTGAACAGGACCGAAATTTTTATTTTAAAGTAATTGTTTCTATATTTCAGTTCATTTCAAATAAGGTGTCGTATTTGTCATTCCGTACATTATTATTGTAATCATTATGTGATTTTGTACGCATCTGAACAAGCCGCACCGCCATTGAACTCCCCTCTTCTTAGAAAATGTGTAATAGGACCTAGCATATCTAATATCTCACATTTTTTTTTCGTCTTCCGTTCCCCGTATGTCAAGTTTATGCCTGCCGACGTATTGACCTTGATGACCGTCTTATAATAAATATTTTGGCTCCCAGGTCGAAGGGACTCATTATTTTAATAAGGATGTGTTCTGGGAAGGTAAGATGGTCGGCATGATGCTGACTACATCACACTTTCGGTACAGATTTGCATTTATGGCACTGGCACCATATACCTAATATGTATCAAAACCAAAAAACGTCCCCTTCTAGTGGCTACTCCTCGTCTGTGGGTTATTAACTCATTCAAAACCAAAAGAAACACAATGTGCGACTGCATTTACTCATAGAAATCATTCAAAATATTACTATACTACACATGTTATGTTTAGACAAGGCATAGTTAAACATCCATCATCGTTGAAGACTCCTACAAGGGTTGTGTATTTAGTTCGAGTGGTTGTGGGATATCCACGAATTTGTTGCTGTCGTTTTTGCATCATGAGGATATTACCCGTGACCTTCTGGGACTATTATTAGTTAGTTGCGTTTCCTTTATAGGACGTTGTAGAACCAACCGCAACAATTTTTGACTGTTGTGGTTTTTCTAGGCAAATTTACGTTCAGTTGTTTGTCATTGTTTTTTCTGAACGGTCGGCTTCTCGATACTACTATCGAAACCAGCGCAAGGTGCAAAAGCTGCAGCTGGGATCGAACCCAGCACCTCGGCATTACGAAGCGCGTTTGCAACGCCTAAGGCACAGACGCCGACTGGGACTACAAGAGCTGAATATTGTATTCAATAATCATTGTTCTCCCTCATGTTTCCAAACTTGGGGGTTAGCTACGGTACACCCACTGCTGTCTTTGGCTGTATTAATTACAGAGGCTGTAATCTCTTCTACAGGGCGGATCTCATATCACTCCCGAAAAGCCACGAAAAGGCTATGAATAAAAACCTTTATGTGAGTGGTTAATTTCGGCAATGTACAGCACACCGTGACATATCCCAAAACATATGTTAATAAGCTTGGATATGTTCGTGAATGGCACACACATCTGAACGTAATAACCTATTGAAGCTTCCACAGCTTCTATAGGTTTGTGCGTGAAACAGCGAACATATCCGCCTATTCGCTGTGATTTAAAAAAAAAAAAAAATCACAGAATATCACTCTACCCTATATTCACAATTACGGGCTACCGATGCGTAATGTACGATATCAAGCGTGTCTATCCATCAATGTAATTAACTCGCAGAACACGAAGTAGATCAAATAGAAGTGTTATAAATACCACTGTGCTTACGCCCTTTATACGCCTCTGTGTGTATGCGCGCGCGCGCGTGTGTGTGTGTGTGTGTGTGTGTGTGTGTTTCTCTCTAAAACAACAAATGAAAAGATGAAGAAGTAGGAAAGAAAAGATAAAACAAACAAACAATCCAGGGTATTTCTATTTTAGGTAAACAGCCATGCTAAACATGATTCAGATGCGATTTTGTGGTGTGTGTGTGTGTGTGTGTGTGGTGTAGTTTGACATTGAGCCAGCATCAAGGTTCAAAAACAATTGGCAGAACTCAATCACGGGTTACTCCAGTCTGAGGGACATAGGGATATCAAAACAATGCGACTCTGTCCTTATTGCTGAAACTCACGCGTGCTAACATTATTCCTTATAGTGGAGAGTAGGAGTGCCGGAACCTGGAGGCGCATCCAACTTAAGCCTCCCCCCCCCCCTCCCCCCACTATCCTATACAAATTGCAAGTGGTCTAAAGGATCCCCCAACAATGTAAAGACTGAATCTCTTTAAGTTTGCTTTGATCAATTTCATATTAGTTTACATAAGTGGTATATGAAATCGCCATTTTTCCGCTTCTCCCCCTTAGCGTTCAGCGGCTGTGAAACTCCGGCAGAAAGTTCAGGTTGTTCCTACATTTCTGTATTTTGGTCTTGATCCAAAAGTTTAGTTTTGCATGCACACCCATTTTAGAAATCTGGCTTATTTGTATGCAAACTCTCGTTTCGTTAGCACTTAGACCAGTGGTTCTCAATCTTCATATTGCCGTGACTCTTTAATATAGTTCCTCGTGCTGTGGCGACCCCCAAACATACTTTTCCTTACTGCTTCATAACTTCAATGAATGTGTGCTTTCCGAAGGTCTAAGGTGACCTCTGTGAAAGGGTCATTCGACCCCAAAAGAAGTCACGACCTACATTCTGAGAACCGTTGTAAGAGGCAGAGGCACTCAAAGTTTGAAGAAAACATTCCTAATTAGTCGCATTCTGCCCACATGCTTGTAATGGGACGGTTCCTCCAAAATAGAGCCCTGAAACACACACGGTGATTTCGCCATTCAGCACTTACTAACAAAATCAATTACTATTGCTCTTTTAAACAAAGCTCAAACCCCTCACGCATACCTTCCCCCGTCACTCGCTGCCTCTCCTCCATCCCGCAACTCCACCCACCCAACAATGATTTCTCTGTCGAGGCGCCCTTGGTGAAGTGCATCAATTCAAAATCGCATAGACACCTTTATAAAAGAAATTTAACTATGTCGCGACCATGCGAATACCCATTTGATCAGCACAGTGATACCAGCGATTGCTTTAACTACTACAGCATGTTTGTTTTCTCTATATATACAGCAAGTTACACGTTTGGTTTTGTTAAAGTTATCTTTGTTCCTTTTAAATACTATCGATTTCTTTCTTGTTTACTTTGTTAAAAGTTTTATTTGTTGCTTCTATGGAGGATTCATTTATTTCTTGATTTTGTTGTAACAATTACTTTTGTTTTATCTACAAAAGATTGTATTTTTATCCAACCAGTAAACCTTGTCTCTAGCTAGTAACCCTATTTCCTGATCTTATTTTCCCATGTGTGGGGGAGGGTGGGGGAGGGGAATAGACGACTGCTCCCTAGCATGTCCTAAAAGGCGTCTAACTAGGATGTTTTCTTCATATTCGAAGATCATTTCCATGAGAAGCGAGAAAAAAGCAGTCTGCATACATATTAAACCAAATAGGTAAAACAGATGTGAACGTAAAATCAAGTTGAGGAACAAGCACAGCATTTAGAAGTGGACCAGCAACCAGGAATTTCTACCACAATTTACAGCCGGTCTACACTAAGAAGAAAATAAAAAGAAAGAACAATATCATCTTAACTGGTGAACGCGTATCGTCATTCCCTTGTGGGATGCAATTTTTAGGTATTTGGAAGCCCCGGTCTGGCTTTTGCGGGGGGCCCCAAATAAAGACAGGCCTTAAATATGGCCTAATGGCTGGACGCAGTTTCCGGGACCTCTCGAATGGTAATCCTCATCCGCATGGTGGCACTTTGTGTCACCGGGTGTTTATCGCTTGTGTAAAGTCCTGGTGGAGTACAACTTACCTACCTACCTTTCATCTGAACTGGTTGGGGAGCGGGGGGGGGGGGTCGGGGTGACCGGGGTCCATATTTTTTTTTTAATCTGCGTGGTCTACAGATCGAAGGTGCATTCTCTTGATCTTATATTTATCTCAGCCAAAAGCCAGATTTATTATCGTGCCAGAACAATAAGACATTAATAAAAATTAGTATCCCAGTAAGGTAGCAGGATACTAGCATGGACATTTCTTCACAAGATTAGCTTCATTGCCTGTCTAGAGAATGATGGTCTGCCACATTCTGACTAAGGACAGGGCACAACAAACTTCGCTAACATACTGATCATGTCCTCCATGAGTGTCCCGAATACAACACATCAAGGCAAAACTTTTGCCCGAGAGAAACATCGGTGCAAGTCAAACTGTACGGGTCGCTGGGTGAATTACATAAGATAGTGAAGTTTATACTAGAGACAACACTGCAGATTTAGATAATCTATTTCAAGCGAAAGAAGCAGAAGCTAACAAACTTTCCATTCGGAACAGAAAACAAAGAGATGTGTCCCTGCAGCTTGGCACCTCAACCCTGTCAACTGTGTAATACTAACCGAGAAGCAGTCTTGACTGTTCCAACCACGATAAAAACCAGGCTTTGTGGTACCCAGAGATATATCGACTGCTACAGAGCTTTCATCAAGATTACCGGGGTCCTGATGTACATTTTCTAACAGAAAGACCAAACCCCACCCCCCCCCCCCCCCCACCCCCCCCCCCCCCCCCCCCCAAAAAAAATTTGTCACGCTTAACATTTTTTATTATTATGTTAGAATAATTGTTTCATATTTTTATTTTACAGATCGTAACTGAAAATGTTTTTGAGTTAATTTGCACTACATTGACACCATCAGGTAACTATCCACTTTCCGCCACCCAATGGCAACATTCTTGCAGTTCTTAAAAAATAAGCACATTTTACCCCGCCAGGACATCACACAGAGCGATAAACCCCCGCTGGCGCGTTTACTTTGAAACGCATTAGAGTGGTCAAAGCAGGCTTCGGCTGCCTAAATAATGGTGCATGGAATAATACACAAAGTGCCCCCATACGAATGAGGATCACCAGTGTAGAGGTCACAGAAACAGCGTTCAACCGTAGGTTATATTGCGGCCCCTGAAAGCAGCCAAGATGGGGGTTTCAAAATAACGAAAAAATGCATCCCACAAGGATGCAGGCAGGCAGTTCGGTCAAGGAAACCTGAGCTTATATCGTTCCATTCCTAGCATCAGTGAACCTACACGAGTTAAGGGACAAAGGAAGCACACAACAAAAGAATAAGGAAAATATTGGAAAATAAAATACACAATTTTGAACAGGAACAGTAGGGAGAATGCACTGTACATCCCCTCTTGTATGATACGTCCCTCAACAGTGACTGGATAGGCGTTACGCATAACCTTTTTGCGATGACCTAGGCCGAATAGAATACTGCTATATTGCTATGCGATAGAACAGGGGTTTCAGAATTTGTAGCTGTTTGAATGAGGTGTGTTTATGTGTGTGAAGGTATGCGGGTGTGTAGATATGCCTGTTTAGGTGAGTGAGTGGGCGTGTGTGTGGGTGTGTGTGTGTGGGTGTATGTGTGTGTGTCTTTGTGTGTCTGTGGTGTATATGTCTATGTGTGTGTGTGTGTGTATATATACATTATGTGTGTTTTCTGTGTGTGTTTGTCTGTGTGTGTATGTATGCATGTGTGTCTACGTTTGCATGTCGTCTGTGCGTCTCTGTCAATGTGTGTGCGTGTGTTTGTTTGTGTGTATCTGTGTGTCTGCGTATGTTTGTATTGTGTGTTTGTGGGTTTGTATCTATGTATGTGTGTCTGCGTGTGTTTGTTTGTTTGTATGTATGTGTGTTTGTGCGTGTGTGTCTGCGAGTATGACTGTCTGTTTGTGTATTTGTGTGTATTTGTCTACATGTGTCCGAGCTTGTGTTTTGCTTGTCTGTGTGTTCTACGTGTCCGTGTGTGCCTGCGTATGTGTTTGTCTTTGTTGTGTTTTTGTGTGTGTGTGTGTTTGAATGTGCCTGTGTGTATGTGTGTCTGCATAAATTCCTGTGTACATGCGCGTCTCTGTATGCATATATCTGTGTATGTCTCTGTGTGTATATATCTGTGTGTGTTTGTCTGTGTGTGTTTGTCTGTGTGTGTCTCTGTGTTTAGTGTCCCTGTGTGTGTCTACATGGGTGTGTATGTGTGTCTGCGTGTGTCTGTGTGTGTGTGTGTCTGTCTATATGTATGTCTGCTTACGTGTTTGCGATTGTGTATCTGTGAGTGTGTGTCTGCGTGTATCTGTGTGTGTGCCTGTGTGTATGAATGTCTTCTGCATGTGTCTGTAGTTGTGTGTCTGTGTGTATGTGTCTGCATGAGCAACAGCGTGTGTGTGTGTCTGCGAATGTGTGTGTTTGTGTGTCTCAAAGTGTGTCTCTGTGCGTGTATCTGTGTGTGTTTGTGCATGTGTGTGTATGTGTGTGTCCACGTGTGTGAGTCTACGTGTATGTGTATGCAAGTTTGTGTATGTGTCGCATGTGTGTGTCTGTGCGTGTGTGTGTATCTGTGTGTGTGCGCATGTCTGTTTGCGTGTGTGTCTGAATTTTGTTCTATCGATGTGTCTGTGTGTGCATGTGTTTATCTGTATGTATGTGTGTGTGTGACATGTGCGTGTCTGTGTGGGTAGGTATGTGGGTGAGTGGGGTGTGTTTATGTGTGTGTGTGAAGGTATGTTGGTGTATGTAAGTGTATGTATGTGTGTGTGCATGCATTTTACCACCAATGCTTTTGTGTGTGTGTGTGTGTGTGTGTTTTTTTTTTTTTGGGGGGGGGGGGGGGCTGGGATTATTTATAATATGCATATTATCATATGAATAAAACAGGCTAATTGATACAATACAGCTGCAGTGTGAAAGACATGTGTTTGGAAGGGCCGAATGTAAGACGGGCCTGCGTGTCAAATGTGTGACCCTTTAAAAATAAAGTTCGTTCGTTCGTTCGTTCGTTCGTTCGTTCGTTCGTTCGTTCATCCTTGAGATGTGGTTCTTATAGAAAGCAACTCTTCAGTGGTAACACTTTTAAAACAAACATTTCACCCAAGGCCACACTAGTTACGAACTCTTGACTTTATCCACGACCACACTAGTTACGAACTTTGACTCCACCTAGGACCACACTAGTTATGGACTTTAATATTACTTTACTTGCTTTACTGGTACCATCTGTAAAGTAACACTCAAGGCTACAGCAGTTACGAACAGTAACTTTGAATGCTGTAGAATTTCGACGTCTTTGCTCTGTGTGACCTCCCACAAACTCTGGGCATTACGACTTCTACTACTCTCTGACCAACCGATCAGATTATTTGACATTCAAGCCAGTCCACAGTTTGCTCTACGTGCACGACCGCGAAACACTACCGCTTTTTGAGATTTACCCAACAAATGAAGTTCTTGGCAGCAAATCTTTCAGGTCACATTTGGCTGTCAAATGAATTCCAAGTGGACGTTCCCATCTCACGCGATGCCATCACTTTAATTACCGAGAACTCCTTGATTTACAAGAAAACATTAAGACCAAAGAAACGAAATATTTCAAGCGAGGAATAGTCTTTTTCTGTTCAGACACATCATTAGAACTGGGTATTCCACAAGTACACTCAGTTGTGCTTTCTTCTCTCTGCACGCAAGCGGATTTACGACATTGAGTCAATATAAGTGTATAAAGTAAAAGTAAGTAAAGGACCCATTTTCACGCTTTTAAAGTGTATTGGGTATATAGGGCTAGACCTATATTTTATAGACCAAACTGCACATGGTGGGGGGGGGGTGTGGTTATCATCACGCCGGCCACTTTTATTTTCCAGGACTGTACCTGGTACCCACTCACGGCTGGGTCGACCTGGAAGCCAAGGTGATTTAAAAAAAAATTTTGGCCCTCGTCGGGAACAGAACCCACGACCTTCCGATCCACAGGCAAGCGTCTAGCCACTAGACCTCGGCGGCTTCTAATATAAGTGAACAGCAAAGCTGAAACATTTTACTTCTTGTTCCTCTATCTCTTCCTTCTTCTTCCTCCTTCCTCTTCTTTCTTCCTCTTCCTTCCTCTTCTTCCTACCTTTTCTCCCCTCCTCTTCCATCTTCTTCTTCCTTCTTCATTTCCTCTATTTTCTTTCTTCCTCTTCTTCCTTCCTCTACTTCTTTCGTATTCTTATTTTTGTCTGTGTCTTCTTCCTTTTTCTTCTTCTTCTTCGTTCTTCTTCTACCGTCTACTTCTACCGTCTTCTTCTCCCCTTTTATTCTCTCTTCCTTTTCTTTCTTCGTCTTCTCTCTTCATCTTTTCTCTTTATCTTCTCTTCTTCATCTTCTTCTTCTTCCTCTTTTTCTTCCACCTGATGTAATAGAAGGCAGAAAGTTCTTGTTTTTCTTTTACTCGTCGACTTTGGTCTTGATGCAGAACTTGAGTATGCATCACATTCGTTTCACAGTTTTGGTTTACTGGTATGCAGACTGTTAGTTCCTTTCATCTCAGAAACGCCCCTAATTAGTCGCTTCCTACGCTTGCTAGTGACAACCACCATTTTAAGGGCAAAGAGAAAAAGCAAATTATTAAACATGAATTAATAATAAAAGGAGATGTAAATAAGAGGTAGATGAGTTATTAAACAACCGTATTTGAAATGTGTCTTTAGCAGCCCATATTTAATCGTTGTGTAGGGTGGTGTAGGGCAGAACAGGGTATGTTTAGTCTGAGGGTTGCATGCCTTGTTTAGGGTAGTGTAGGGCAGAACAGGGTATACTTAGTCTGAGGGTTGCATGGCTTGTTTAGGGTAGTGTAGGGAAGAACAGGGTATGTTTAGTCTGAGGGTTGCATGCCTTGTTTAGGGTAGTGTAGGGCAGAACAGGGTATACTTAGTCTGAGGGTTGCATGGCTTGTTTAGGGTGGTGTAGGGCAGAACAGGGTATGTTTAGTCTGAGGGTTGCATGGCTTGTGTAGGGTGGTGTATGGCAGAATAGGGTATGTTTGTCTGAGGGTTGCATGGCTTGTGTAGGGTGGTGTAGGGCAGAACAGGGTATGTTTAATCTGAGGGTTGCATGGCTTGTCTAGAGTGATGTATGACAGAACAGGGTATGTTTAGTCTGAGGGTTGCATGGCTTGTCTAGGGTGGTGTAGGGCAGAACAGGGTATGTTTGTCTGAGGGTTGCATGGCTTGTGTAGGGTGGTGTATGACAGAACAGGGTATGTTTAGTCTGAGGGTTGCATTGGTTGTGTTGGGTGGTGTAGGGCAGAACAGGGTATGTTTAGTGTGAGGGTTGCATGGCTTGTGTAGGGTGGTGTATGACAGAACAGGGTATGTTTAGTCTGAGAGTTGCATGGCTTGTGTTGGGTGGTGTAGGACAGAACAGGGTATGTTTAGCCTGAGGGTTGCATGGCTTGTGTAGGGTGGTGTAGGGCAGAACAGGCCATATTTATTCTAAGGGTTGCATGGCTTGTGTAGTCACTATAAACTTTGTAGCCTAATTTGTTTTCCCTGTTCGACAATAAATCTCATCACCATCTCGATAATTCAAACGTTAGATACTAGAATGAGTGACAGCCCAGTATTCTCACATTTCCGCCAAATACATCTCCGTGAAAATAAAGCAGTCTTAAAGTAATGTAAAACACCGAAACATTTATATGCCTGGGATAAACAAAGATTTAAATAAAAAGAAATAATGGACGTAAAAAAATATATATCAGCCTAGGAGTCTGAATGTAACACAGTTATAAATGACTAAAAGGAAGAAAGTGAAACACAAAGAACGTCCAAATGCAGAACATAAAGACCGTTAAAAACATTAAATGAACCCCAGAAAGAAGTTCAAAAAATGAGATTAATAGCCAGTAAACAAAGAAGACGAAAAAGAATTACGGCTAACAGCTGAGATCGCAAGCATAAATCAGTCCAATAGGCTTTGAGTTTCTTTCACACTTCGGTAGCAATAAAATAAAGGGAAATAATCGTAATGCCACCAAGGGCAAATAATCATTAATATCGCGGAGAGTAATAATGGGTCTGTTGTGATCATTGGCAGGGGCAAGCGCACTTGGTGAGATCACAGTACTTCGATTTGAAAGTGATTAATTGGGGGAAAGCACGAAGACAGGGGAGAGAGGAGGACAGGTTATATGTAGTTGTGTTCCTTTACAGTGAGAGAACGAAAACGCTGAAGGCAGTCAATCAGTCCCTCAGGTACATAATCCATAATAAAGATTCGCTCCCATCTGCTCTGTCTTTCCTATTGGTTGTTAGTTGGTTAGTTAGTGGAGGTTTCCACAAGGCTGCACCACTGGGTGGTGAACTGGTACACGATAAGGCAGATGTGGTCAAGGCCCTTTGGGAACAAGCAACGGAATTAGTAGAGAAACAAGGTTATTATGACCTGGAGAGAATGAGGCACCTGGTAGTCACCACAGGGTCTGGCCGACTCACTACACTCAGAGGAAAAGCAACACGTTTCTTCTGTCTTAGAAATATTAAAAATTCGAATTCGCAAATGTTATGTATACTCAACCCTACTGTATGCTGGAGAAACTTGGACAATAAACAGGCAACTAGAAAATCGAGGCTCGACACTTTAGGATAGAAGGAGTTGAAGTTGCAGCTGCTTAGAACTTGAGTTGAAAAAGCCGGGACTCCCCGTAGTGTGTCTTTAAAAATGTCCCAGCACTCATCACAATTTGTCTATTGCATAAGTGTTGACAAATACAATGATCACTTTAAAAGTTCCAGGTCTGCGTACTAAAAAGCCCAAGGTATTGCAAAATAAGCCCGATTCGCTACTGATGTTACTTTGCTGAAAAATGTACCGACAAATTGATTTATTTTATGAACATAAGATACGAGAAGAAAGAAGAATTGTAGACAACCTTACCTATAGCAATACTCTTCAGCGCATTGTATTTGTCTATCCACTGACGAACCACGAGAACTAGGGAAAGTGTTATTTTGTTGACTGTGTTTGTTGGTACTGGCCTTCTCCCTCCAACGCGTTGTTGTTTTTCTCTGGTTAATGTCCCAGTGGCAGGTGCGTTGAGCTGGCTAATGCAAGCCAGGGTCGTCGTCAGATGTTGATACAGATACGATTGCCCCGGTGTCTGTTCGAGATAAACACGATAGTGTATGTTACTTTCTATGAGAATGAACATTCAGCGGTAAACTCCGCACAGAAAACACATACACATATATATACACACACACACACACACATATATATAAGACCAGGTGTTATAGTGCTGGTTTCGAGCTCCCATTATTTGATGGGGGTGGAGGGGGCGTAGACCACAAATTTCTAACAATCATGTCGTAAAAGGGGCTTATTATGATAATTGTTTTCGAATCGAAGTGCATATGCCTGACATGCAAGAAACCACCAGTCTGCATACAAATAAGCCAGATTTGTAAACCGGATGTGCATGTAAAGCTCAAGTTCTGGAATAAGAGTCTAGAATTGGACACAAAAACCAAAACTTTTCGCCAGTTTGCGACTAGTGAACACTGGGCAGAATGAAAAGAATGAGGAGAAGCAGAAGAAAAAAGAAGAAGAAGAAAAAGAAGAAGAAGAAGAAGAAAAAGAAGAAGAAGAAAAAGAAGAAGAAGAAAAAGAAGAAGAAGAAGAAAAAGAAGAAAAGGATAACTTAAGTAGGTAGAGGAGTTTTCCGAAGCTACTGACATATAGGGCATTTTGTGCTAAATATAAACCGACAGGGACTAGTTGACACTGGTGGATAATGTCGTTACAACTACGCCACTTCTTTTTCTTCCCATGACATGTCCAGCTACCCACTGTAATCTAGTCAGCATAAAATTTCAACTATTTAGGTATACTAGTGTTGCCTAGTTAATTCGGCCCTTTCATGGAAGAACATCTCATATTATTTGCGAATTCTGGCAATGGAAATCTTTTATGTTCCAACCACAATGAAGACAAAACTGTATGGTACACGAGAGGATATGGATTGCACGATAGCTTTCATAAAGGCTACCGGCCTCCTGATATAAGTTTTCTGACAGAAGGATCGAAGAAGAAGAAGAAGAATCTGCCAATACTTGTGAGGAATTTATTGAAATTATGGGACTTCAGGTTATTTGTCCTATCCTTGAAGAAGTAAAAGAGTCAAGTATTATTCAACAAGTGTGGACTACACTCCAGACATCTCCCCTACAGGTCAACTGACATTTACTGCCCGATACCTTAACGGCTTTGAATCTATAGAATGTTTGTCGATTTTCATCCCCATCTTTTCTCAAAGGGTAAAAAATATTACAGACAATGCGTATTTTTTAATGAAGAACACAAATCCACTATCAAACTACGTGGTTAATCATGCGATAATGCCTCAAAAATATATGGACGACGACTCGTAATTCCATTGTACCGTACTGGCTACATGAATTTGTATCATGGTCTGGGGTGTCGCAGGTCGATTCTGCCTAAAATGGGCAAAAGGATGTATGTCCTAGTGAAGTAAAAACGGCCGGCTTAATGCTGAAACACATTACCCACTTAGTGCCGATTGGTCTTTAAAAATTGGGCGCTTTTCCGAAATGCCCGATGCTGCTTAAGTCGAGAAGAGGGATCATTACTTATGTATGGACGATACACCGAACTGAAAGCACTGATTCTTCAACTCAACTTTATGTCTCCTATGTTATATATTGCTTTGGCTTGAAGGAAGTAGAAGCAGCAGAGGGTTGTCTACAGTGTATAAAATCCTTTATCGTTGTTCCACATCTGCATTCATTTGTTGCTGGTTCTGCTCATCGATGGACTATATCGACATCATCTTTAGGAACATATTTTGTGGCCAAGGGTCCGTCTGACTCACTAGGTTCAGCACATACAGATGTTTTGCATGCTCTGTGTCGGGGTTTGAAGAAATTGAAACTGCACTAGATTATGTGGAAAACTGGAAACAATCTTTCTCATACTTATTTGGATTGACATGCTAAAAGGAATGAATAAAACAGGCAAGGCCATGCAATCAAAGTATGTGAACATCCTTGTTGCCAATAATCTTCTTAAGTCTTTGAAACCCTATCTCTAGGAAACTAGAGATAAATTTAATGAATGTGATTCAAAGCCAAGAGTATGTGTTCAGATTCGGATTACAAGACATCAGTCTAAATTACGGTATACAACACAACTGTCTAAAAAGAACACAAACAAGTCTAAAATGAATATATACAACAGAGCAGTCTAAAATTATTGCACACAATACAGCCGTCTATAATTAACAGATATAACGCGACCTTCTACAATTAACACACAACACAGCTGTATAAAATTAACACAGACAATACAACAGTCTCATCTGAACAACAAAATATAATTGCCACATTTGTATACATACACAACTGCCTAATTTGATAGTGTGTTATACAGTATTGTGCTAAAGAGAGACATAGGACACAGCTCATGGCGATGGCGAGTGTGACTAGCAAGACCCACCCACGTTAAGAAAAGTCTTCCACTCTTGGAGCTTGGGATTTCAGGAGCGTCGTTGCCAGCAATTGTGTCAAGTGTGTTTAGTTTTAGAAGCTCAGCTTACATCCTCTCGCAAGTTCCTCCTCTCCATAGCACAAAGTCTGATCAGTGTTGCAGATAGCACATGTTGCCCACGCATCATGATCTCTCCATCGGTCGCCTTGTTTAGTTCAAAGGAAAGTTAACACTAGTATATGTTAAAACAAAAAAACTACAAAAGCTGCCGGATCAGAAAAACGGCGCGATATCTTTCCACCTGTCGGAGCTTCTCTCTTAGACCAGCAGCCAGTCAAGGCTAACGGCCTGTTCTGTCCTGAAATAATATTCAGTTTTCAGGCTGGATTTCCTCTTCCTGTGATAAGGCTAGTATCCTTCCCAGTGGGCTCCTACACCCAAAGCCGTTCGCACAATGTGGAGTCTCGAGTTTGGTAGACGCCAACCAACATTCGATGTTGACGGAAGTCAGGTAGTATCAGCTATTGTCTGATGGCAGCTCAGTCATTTCTGACAAAGACCTGACCATTAGTTTATGCATTAAAGCCGTCTAAAATGAACAAATACAACAAAACCGTCATTATTTAACAAATACAATACAACACAATCGTCACGGGGAAGCTCATACTATACTGACTGACTTTCAACCCCACTAGGACATCACACAAGCGACAAACACCCGATGACACAAAGTGCCACCATGTGAATGAGGATCACGGTGGAGAGGTCACAGAAACCGCGTCCAGACAATTGGCCATATTGATGTCCTGTCTATATTGCGGCCCCTGGCCAAAAAAAAAAAAAAAAAAAAAAATAGCAAAAAATTACGTCCTAAAAAGGACGTAAGGAATAATTACAAAACTGGGTAGTTTGCTTTAAGCTCATACTGAATAACGAAGTCAAATATTTAAATTAAAATAGTCCAGGTTAAACACACAGAACAACAACAACAACAAAAAAAACTTGTTCAAGTCGAACCTATACTTCATAACCACATTGAGTATATAAAATACAAGTTCAGGCGGAAAACACATAATACAAACATTAAGTTGAATTCACACTATACAGCTAGCTGCCCTAGTTGAACACATGCAATACATTTTCCACACGCAATCACATTCTAAAAAAATCCGGGCTTTTTAGGGCAGCAGGGGCGGGAACTCCCAGGGAATAGTAATTACGCCTCTTGATCTTGAATGAAGCTATGCCCTGTTGAGGTGTCTGGTGTGTACATAATGCACCGCAGACATCCCGTGCCATGCAGATATTAGCTGGGCTCATTGCTGATTCAAACCCCTTCAGGAAATCACATGAAAGTATTGGACTTTTAACTTCTGTCTGCCCTTGCAGTAGTACATTTTCATTGTTCACGGGATTCTTTATAGTCAAACATTTCCACCCCCCCCCCTCTTTGCAATAGAACAGTTTCAAGATTCGCAAAATGCTTTTTACTACAACCTATTTTTGTGTCTTCTGTAAAAGCCGTACCCACAGGAGAACGCCAGTTACCCTACACTAGTGTAGCCGTTACGGATTGGCTCCTCTCTCTCTCTCTCCCCCTCTCCCCACTCAAACAGTTTGTAATGTTAAGTTTCTTAAATAATCGACAGATTACTAACTTTAGTATATTCCTAAGCGTGTGGCGACTGATAACACCGATTATGTGTTGGTTTGCTATTCTTCTTTGGCTACGTGTATAGTATTCATATTTAGCGACAGTTCTTTTCACCTAAAGTTCTAGTAGTCTTTTGAGTGTTGTTAATCCAACGTCACCTTCTGAATCATCTTCTCGTCCTGCCTCATTGAGAGCATTGAGAATGTCGGTCAGGTCCTTTGATTTTCCAGTACCTGCCGTGTTCCTGATTTGTAATGTGGCAGCTATTGAGTGTCATTTGGTCGATAAAAATGTAGATCGAGCAATATATACCACAGGCGCCAAAATGCGTGAAAAGGATCTGTTACGTATTGTTTACGGTACTATTATCCTCTGTAAGTACTGGAGTGTTTTGGGAAATGTCATTCTGGTCTCAAGACTTAGTGAAGGGAAAACCCCAACAGCACCTCCACGCGGTAGAGGACGGTAAACACACATCGGTGTGGCCAACGCAGCTTTGGGGACCGAGTATCTGCAGGGGTGCCCTCTGCTGTTAGCAGGAGCATCACCGAGCAGGGAATTTGCTTGTCATAGCAATCGAAAAGGTTGCTGAAGGCTGAGGACGTAGTCTAAAGCCATGTGGATATGGAAAGCAACGGGACACTACCACATTACTATCCCAAGAAACTCATCATGGAAGCAAATACTGACATTTTGAAAGATCTGAACATCAAGGAAGATTGGCTGATAAACATCATCCTGTCTCGGAAGCTGAAATATGTTGGTCATATCAAGCGCCACGACGGACTGGAAAAAATTATAGCAGAAGGTATGGTAAAAGGGAGGAGAGGCAGGGGCCAACCAATACGAAGATGGGCACATGATATAAGTGACTCTTTGAGTATGAAAGTGCATGAGGCGGGAGAGCTGGCGAGAGACCGAGTTTATTTAAGGCAGACCGTGATGAGAGCGACGTTCTGCAAAGGACCTGCTACATAATGATGATGACTATTTCAGCATGACTGAAAGAACGATTCATTAGATATCTTCCACTGACATCAATAATTACGTCCCCTTCATAATGCTATGCTTAGTGCTTTTCCATACCCAATACAATCCTGTCTCTCATACCCCCTTGCGATCTACCCGCTGGTCGACCGCTAGCATTTCCTCCAGAGGTCACATCTTCAGTTAATTTCGTTGCAAAGCACGGTAGCGTTTAATGCGTCTTTAGTCTTCCAGTTTTGATTACATTATGATGCTCATAACCCAGTTTTCTTAACTGTCCTTAATCTTCAACATTCTAAAATAATTTTGTAAATTTCAAAAGTGTTACTTAGAATAAACAACAGCATCCATTTTCGTATTGATTGCGAAATGTTCAGTGACTCACATTCAATGTTGCCACATTAAAAACCAATGCTTGCCTTTCAAAGTTTTACTTTAATTTTTCTTGCTGTCGAAGGATTGTGCCAAAGGCTGTTAATGCTGCTTAACCTCTATATTGCTAGAACAAGTCTCCGCCTGGCTTCTTTTGAGAATGTCTCATTGTTGTTAATTATTGAGCGAAAGGTATTCAAAGTTTGCGACTTTTTCAATTTCTAAATAATTGATTTTAATGTTTCCCTTGGGCCAGACAAGTCAATAATTCGGGCTTTCCTACGGGAGTGGCTCAGTAAACTACAAGGCCTTTCGCGCAAACAACACGCAACGCATGCTATTGTTAGGGAAAGCATGCGCAGATATTTATACTTCATTTTTTTTTTTTTTTAAGACTATATCGTGTAAAGTTAATCATAATGTCTCTGAACAGCCTTTTGTCTTGTAAGTACTTGAGTTTTAACTTACCCTAAACAAACATGGGAGCTAAATTTAGGGTAGCTATATTTAGTACGGGCAGTCGGCTCTGTGGCTAAGTCGATGCGAACGTTTCGTAATGTCGGAATGCCGGGTTCGATTCCAGCTGCGGGTCATGCACCTTGCGTTGGTTTCGACAGGTGTATCAAGAAAGCCGACCGTCCAGGGCAATGGCAAACTACTGGACGTAAATTTGCCTAGAAAAACCACACAACAGTCAGGGGCTGTTAGGGTTGGTTCTGCGACGTCATGTAAAGGATACGCAAATAACCTTATATTTAGTGCGGGCAGGAACTAATGTTAGCGTTAGGGTTAAGGGTTATAGTTTAGGTTTAGGGTTAACAAAACACACAGTTTACACAGAAAAATGTAATAAACCGGAGAAAAAACACACTCACACTTTAATTTTACGTAAAATATTTAGACTTTCCCGAGAACTCACGGATTTCATTTCTTGGGGGTGAATAAAAATTGAAAAACCGTCGTGTGTACTGCAAAACGGATACTGTCACATTGCATCCCACAAGGGGATGACTAACGTAACAACTTTACTCTCACAACTTCTTTTTATTGAATTGGTTAGCACAGAAACAATCACCGAAAAAGCTTCAGTGCAAGAGGAAACACGATTCCGATGAAAACCATAGAGGTCTTACATTGACTCAACAGACGACATCTTAACTCCCAAGAACAAATTTCTTTGATACGTCGTAAATGTTGGTTTTCAATATAGATTAGTTTTTGGGACCCAATTCCTAAGAAACTTTACCAGATTTGGGAATATTCCAACATATTATCATTCTTTATAATAAAATTGATTTTTAAACACAAACTTCGTCTGGATGGTGAATGGGGAAAGGGGGATTAAAATGGGGAGTGTAACAACAAAAAGATAGTTATCATGAAAGTAACTAGAAAAAAATTTAATCAGAAGTGATGATAGTAGGAGGCAAGCTGGGACAAAACCATCAAAAGACAACAAATCGAATGGTTCGGACATGTGTTAAGATTTTTACCAGATATGGCACCACAGAGGGACATAGTGGAACCAGACATACAGATCGACTTAGGCGGTTGCATAGACTGAATATTCGAGGCGATACATGCATGCACTTATGTAGCACGTACCAAAAATAGCACCTGATGTTTCTTCGAAACCTGATGCTGAATGGGATTCCTCCGTAGTGTTTATCAGCAACATTTCTTTTTTCTTCCCCGCATTATTATTTTTATAGAAACTGTGTTTAGTGACTGCATTGCCTGGTATCGGTTCAGCTCCAGTCTTCACTATTTTTCAATACGGTACTGTTAATCTGTTAATGCTACACACAGACACATACACACACACACACACACACACACACACACACACACACACACACACACATAGCAGGATATTTTCAGCAAGGTCAACGCTTAGGGAAACAAAGTAAAAATAATATCGAACATTTATGAAAGTGCGAAAAAAAACAAAAATCCTCAAATAAGCCTAACATGTAAATGCTTTAAGACTCAAGCTTTCAGCCCTGCTGGTATCAAACCATCTAGCTGAAAGTCAAATGAAACCGACACATGATAAACAGTATCGTCATATCATCTTATTTTCTGTTTCTTTTTTTCCCCACCTCTTTCATGCGTCTCCCCCGGGATATACAAATCTCCTCCTTCCTGCACAGTCCTTCTCTTCCACTCTTTCTTTCCTTCTCCTTCCTTCCCACCTTTTGTTCCCGACCCTTCTTCAACCTCATCTGCCTTCTCTCCCCCACCCTCATGCTACATGATCAACATATTTCTAGTAGGTGTATTGTAGTAGCGTTCTAGAACCATCACTTTGCTAGGAGATAAGATATTTCGCTTAGGTAGAATAGATTAAAAATCAGTGAGTCTTAACAAACTTGACATTCTCTTTCTAGAATCATCACTTGTTTATTAACAGATGAATATTATACAAATGAATAGCCTAGTTATATAAATAATATTTACTGTACTTTTGTTGACGTGCCCTATCAAAAAAAAAAAAAAAAAAAACCAGTAGTACTCGCTTTCTAGAAGACCATAGGAGACCAGCTATCAACCAAATTAGTGTATTAAGGGGTAGAACTAGATGATGCAAATCGCGACAGGAAAATGTAGGTACTTACTCCTCAAGGGGAAAAAAGGGAAAAAAAAAACAACAAGGAACAGTCACCGAATTTAAAGACAATAGACGTCTTTGCAAAACATAGCTAGACAGTGTACCGATGACTACTGGGTGGGTCTAGTTATTTGAAAGCATTCAAAATGCTAGCAGCAGTGGAAATATAAAAGAAGAAGAAAAGCTGTTAAACTATAAGATAAAAAGTGCAACACTATATAAAGAGTTGGAACTGGGAGGTTATAACTGATAAGAAGAAGCAATTGCATAGATAAATGGAACATTATCGGAGTTGTACTCAGTTAAGACCAAACTAACAAATGCAACTCATCACTAATGGGATATTGTTGACTACTTGGACACGTTTCCAACGTTTGTAGCTGTTATTAATACTACTGGTGAACTTCAGAGAAAGTCCCGGATAGAGATGGAATTCCTACTAAAATAATTACCAGCGGAAAAGACATACTTTAGTCCTCTGCAAAAATCGTGCCTTAAACTTAAAGAGACATCTTGAAAATTACTGTACTGATCAGCACGCATTTGTGCAAAAAAGTCTTAGATTTAACGTTTTCATATAATTTCATAATTTAGAATTGCGCACGTAAAGCTGTTTTCTTATAGCAGCGATTTTTTAAAGAATTTCATACGACTAATATTTTGTGCACCCCCCCCCCACCCAACCCCACCCCCAAACAAAATTATATACAAAATTGACATAAGATTATATTTTGTTAGAGCTCATAAACAAGCATTTTTACAGTACATGACGCGTTCACTTGGCTGTACAAAATGAACGCACTTTTTTGTGTGCAAAGTTTATCTTCAAACCTCTGGCAATTTGATGTTATGCAAAGTTTGCATCAAGTAATATACTGTAAAGATGCTAACTGTACGCTTTGATTTGGTGTCAGTGTTATAATATACCACAAATAAGGCCGAAAATAAGAATAAAAAATTAAGGAAAAGCTAGAGGTTCGTTTGCTTTATACCTATTTCCTACACGGGCATGATTAAAAGGTTGCACGCCAAATTTCAACAATTTACACTGAACGTTTACTGAGATACATATTTTTAGAACTGGGCACAACTTTTGGAATGCACAAATTTAGAATAGACAAATTCTTCAGCTGCAAAAATTCCACAACAGTACCGAGGATTCCAACCTGGGTCTCCTGTATGAAAACCCAGTGTTCTTGGCTTTTCGGTCAGCCACTCGTCGTGTCCAACACTAGGCAGTAAATAGGATGCTTATTTTTGGATCAACAGAAAAAGCTAAGAGTTCCGTGCACATTTTGCGTGAACTAAACATCACCCTACCAAAAAACTCAAGACTAAACAGGCCAAACGCAGCGTGAAAATCCAAAATTAAATAACAGCCCCCGAATCCTGGTTGTGTAATTTGTGAGAGGTGGCTTGTGAGCTTTGTGGCTTTTTGTGCAGTGAATGTGGTCTATTGGAACGTACGCATCGCAATACTTCCAAACGCCCATTGTAGTGAAAGTCCGTATTTACTGTTATAAAAAATAATGTCCCCAATCTGGTTTCATTTATCAGTGCTATGATTTAAATATTACACTTACGTCACTCTCTCTCCCTCTCTCTCACAGACTCTCTCATTCTCTTCTCTCTTGTTTTTCCACCCTCCCTCTTTTTCTCTCCCTGTCTCTTCTCTCTCCCTTGTAGCTTTTTGTCCTCTCTCTCTCTCTCATTGACTCTCCTGTCTTTCCGTCCGTCCGTCCGTCCGTCTGTCCGTTTAATTCTCTCTGTCTCGTTTTTACCCTCAAACTCATTCCAAAATGAATAATCGGTACCTACAAATATGCTGAGTGATTTTGCTCAGCTGGTAAGACTTTCTTCACTAGTGCTCTTTTTCAACTCCAGACCCATAAATTTCGCTCCATTCTTGCGATTTCTTTTTCTATTTTCATCTGTCTTACCATCTCTCTCTCTCTCTCTCTCTCTCTCTCTCTCTCTCTCTCTCTCTCTCTCTCTCCCTCTCTCTCTCTCTCTCTCTCTCTCTCTCTTTCTCTCTCATTATCTGTTTCTTTCGCACTCTTTATTTTTTTTTCTATTGCTCTACATATCTTTTTTTTTCTATGTCTGTATGTGCCTGAAAGCTACTGATTCTCTGCGGTTCTCTTTCTCTCTGCAAGTCTTTCTTTCTTCATCTTGCTTTCTTCATCTCTCTTGTTCGCTCTGTCCAGACGTACCTGTCTATCCAGATCAAGATATGTCTGTCTGTCGGTCTGTCTATCACTTCTTCCGTAGGTCTGTCGGTCGGAGCGCCTGTCTCTCCTTCTCTCTTTTGATGTTCTGAGGTACAATACACGTTTGATGATCCCTAGTCCTCAACATAACTAATTCTTCCGCCAGTATCACGTCCCAAGATAAATGTTTTTCTAACAACGGTCATTGTCGATGGAGCGTCTCGCGAGGAGGATGATTGATGCCCCAGCCACTGAATATACTCACCGTAGAGGCATTTCCACAAATAAAGTATCATACGCGTAAAGATGTGAATACGCAGAGGTATTTTCATAAAGGAGGCAACACAATATTCCCTGCGTAAGATGCCAAAGACAATGATATATATCAAACTGAAAGGATATAATGGTTAATCTATGTGAATGAGACTCCTCATCGTGTATCAGAATGGCGCTCTTATCCCGGCTGCTTGAAAGAAATTCGGCTTCTCGACATCTCTCCCGCCTCGTGCACTTTCAAATCCAAAGAAAGTAAAGGTCCCCTTTCACGCCATTAGGCGCACGGGCATATGGGAAGAGCACCAATAATTTTACGTCCAATCGGTACTAGGGGGGTAATGGGTCAGCATTACGCCAGCCGTTTTTACTTTTCCAGAATATACATCCTGGTACTTATTTTAGGCTGGGTCGACCTGCGACGCCCCAGACCATGACAAAAATCCACGCAGCTAGAAGTGGGTTTCGATCGCGCTACGTTGGAATTACATATTGGACTCGCAACGCTTCAGTCATGGACGCCGTCTTCATATACAAAGAGACACTTATATCATGTACCCATCTTTGTGTAGGGGAGTCGCCATGGCGTTGGCGACCAGACGCCCGCCTGCGGATCGAAATGTCCTGGGTTCGCGTCCTGACGAAGCTATACATTTATTTTTCAGAAATGACCTTTACTCGCGGGTCGTCCCAGCCTTGAGTGGGTACCAGGTGCAGTCTTGGGAAGTAAAGGTGGTGAGCTTGGTTTATAAAATTGGTCTATAAAAATATAGGACCAGGCGTGGAAAGAGGATCTTTGCTTATCTTCGTGTTGGTTAGGGCTTTCCCACTCCTTCCTTACCTAGTGCAATGCCTTTTATGGTTATTGTTTCCTATTCGCCGTGGTGTTTCATATGGTGAAAATATTTGGAAAAAAAAAGAATATGTATATAAGCTAATCTTCCTTGATGTTCAAATCTTTCAGAATGTCAGTGTTTCTTTTTTTTCTAAATCCTTTGACGCTCACCTGCCTACCCGAAAGTCTAATACAGTGATAGTAAGGAAGACAGGCGCCCCAAAACTCGAACAACTTGGAATCGCAATTAAATGTTTCAGTGAATTGTATCTCAGAACTCGAACGCCTCCTTAGAAACTGAACGTCTGCACGTACCGATCTAGGGAATGAGCTGAGAACGCAAGAGCATCAGCAGAAATGTGAGAAATTGCAGAAGAAATTTCTTTAGGAGAAGTAGCAGGTTAAAGCTGAAAGGATAAGCAATGCTGAATTCGGAGAACTTAAGACAATGTGGCAAAAAATGCAAGTAGTTGTTGAGAGTTGACACCCTGAAAGAGCCCTAGTTAAAATGTGTTTCAAGTTGTTAAATGAGAACTTTATTTAATATACAAAAAAAAAAAAAAAAAAAAAAAAAAAAAAAAAAAAACTTATAAAATGGCCGCCAATACCAGATCATTTTGAAATTATGGTAGTCAAAAGTGACCCAAGTCCTTTAGAAGTGGTGAACAACTACGATATGAAACACCGAATAGTATTCCTGGTGATTCACCCTTCTCAATCCCCTTCCACTTTCTTCTTCTATATTCAATATCATTTCGGTCAAAGTGCAGTGAATGCATTTTTTGTTTTCATTAAAAAAACAAATATTCAAACATTTTTTTTTTAAAGTTTGTATTCTATAGTATGATCCTGACGTGTTACTATATATACAGGGTACTGTATTAGGAAAAAATACATTTCAATATTCGAGTTTATTGGACCCTCAAACAGGTTAATTTCCATTATTTTCAACGGGACAAATTACTGCAACTCGAAAGATCTGGAATTAGAACGCAGACTTGAATCGAATTATGTGCGAATTCCAAAGTGCCACTATATTTCAATCGTACTGAGTTCTTACTAGTTAACTATTCGTGTGCAACCCGTTATGAAGATCGTAGGTTCGTTTCACTGACTGCTTCCTTCTGTTTACTACTGTAATTTATACGGATATACCAAGGGATCGTCGCTGGAGATATAGAGTTCTTACTAAATACGACCATCTTGACAGGTGACTAGCCGTCTTGGTGAGCGAGACCAAGTCATTTGGAATAAGTCTTGATACATAAAAAAAATTAAACCTCTAAAACTTACCATTTTGAAACGTCTGCGAAGAAGCTCCAATGCAACTGGAAGAGACACACTCAGAAATGGCTATACCAGGAAGCAAGTTGGAACGCAGCCAGTGCTAAACTACAATATGAGACAATAGATCAAGTGGTTTTGGCATGTGTCAAGACTACAACCCAATATTGTACCAAAGAGATCCCTGTGACTTTGACAAAATAAAAGCACATCTACAATCGACCATGCAAGCGATGGATAGAAAACATATCGAAAGCGGTAAATACCGGCAACTAAATAGCACATACCAAGGCTTACCCCTACAGACCTCTTCAAAACATGACAGAACAGGACTAGAGGAGAAGAAGAAGAGTGTTGAAGGTCTGAGAAGACTATTCAGATTCAAAATAACCAGGAAAACACCAAACATCCTGCCTTCTATCTCCAAAGAAGGTCATTAGTCTTGCTGTCGATGGTTCTGAGTGCCAACATTAGATTATTACTAATGCCCTGCATAAACTTTCGCTGTAACACACGACTCCAAACAAAACGAACAACAGCTATCTTTTCTGGTGGAAATGGAAAGTCTAGAGCTGGTTTGTGGACGTGACAGAAAATCAATGCCACACATGATTAATTAGATATGTGCTTGAATGGCGAAGACTGTGCTTGAGTTAAAGTTTAATCAACGGGCTTTGAATGCGGCTTAGTGGGAAATTTCATTAGTTGATACCCGGATCATAATACTATAGTATACTAATGTAACTAGTATACTACTATATAGTAATGGTGATACGCAGGTAGTGAAAACAGTGTTTTACATGTCAATTACAGATGATAACACTTGCACAGTAGGGTATAAAATTAAACAAAAAGACAAGAGTTGCTTTTGTGCCATATTATCATGCTAGCCATCAGTATTTCTAGAACATTCGCTATTACAGATTTGTATGGTGCGTTGACCTGAGCGACCAATGTCAGTTTTCAAAATGTCCGTTGGTGAAGATTCGAATAGTGACGACACAACTCTTAATTACATATCCTAGCCACTGAGCTACTGAAGGCGCATGTATTTTGACTAGTTATGTGGATCTGTCATGTGCTGCGGTAATGCTTGTTGACTGGCTCATAAAAAGTACACGATCTGTGTCAAGCACTGTATTTTTTTTCTTTTTTTTCCACAAATTATTAGTCATATAAAGATCAAGGAAATTCGTCGCTGTATGAAAACAGTATCATCTGTGCAAATGTAAATTACGAAATCATGAGGACATGGGAAATCTAGGACCATGTGCGAAAATTTGTGTTTACCGTAAGGGATTTTGAAAGTTTTTTTTTTTTTTGTGTAACTCTGAGGTCGCGACTTTTGTAACGGACTATATCAAGAAAGGGATTCCTAACATCGTCGCCTTTCTGCGTGTCCCGACGGCTTGAAGATCTAGAGTTCAAATCCACATCGAAAAGGATTTTTGTATTTTTCTGATTTACTTTGATTCCTGGGTGGATCCAGCCGCATAGCCCAGCGAGTTGTGATCGGTCTGTGCAAACTTAGCTTTAACACATTAAGTTCAAGGCACAAGAATGTGCGAAAAGGGTGTTTTATTTTAATTAAAATCAACATAGGCAGCTGCGTTCACCCACCTCCAACCTTCCCGCCCCCCCCCCCCTCCCCCATCCCGGTGGATAGACGTTTTCATAAACGGACAGATTTTAATTTATGTGACCAGGTCGACACAACCTTAACTGTGTGCCAGGCGAGGTCCTGCAGAGTACAGGCGGCCGGTCTGATGTTTATCACATTATTCATCACGACATAACTACATAATGTTTTTCTTTTTCACGTCCTCTTTTACTGCTTTAGTGTCGAGGGAGATATAAGGTTCTGCCTCTTGCTCTTTTGCTCTTTTAGCCTCCTCGACTATAAACACATCGACTGTTGTAGAGTTTTTCTGTGGTTTTGTTTCCATCTTGTTCTTGGTCTGTCTTGCGCGATGTGTATTTTTCCTCTGTTATTGTATGTTTGATAAGGTATGGCGTCACAAAGTATTACCAAACTAGCAGGCAAACCTGTTGTCCTTGTATGTAATTTGGAATTGGTTCTGAATGAAATTTCTCTCTTTTGGCCCCATTCCTGATAATATCTCTTCTATTCACTCATGCAGCCCTTCTCAAACATCTTCTTTCTATGGAAACAAATTTTCTTTTTCTGTTATGAATGGCCATGTTTGGCACTAGGAGCACAGGGTTAGAATGGAGATGTTTCGTAGGAGATGTTCCCTTCTGCTGATTAATATTGACTTGTGTTATAAAAAAAAAGAGCAAGCTGTCCCAATACCTCATTTGCATGATCAATGTAGATAAATGGGTAGATGAATACCTTGAAGAGATACCCAATGTTTAGTGACCTTGATTGTGTTAACATAACCATATTTCTCTTCCAGTGCCGATAGGAAAATACAAAATGGCTCTAGCACGATATTAGTAATGAGCACATGGCATTAAAGCAGTTAATTTCAACCTTTTTTGATAGGTGCCCCCCCCCCCCCTTTTTTTTCCTTTTAAACATATGGCAAACACCCCACCGGATTTTTACCCAGCCATATTCCCCTCCCATCCCAACTTGAAGACAAGAATATGATTTAAAACAGAGGACAGAATAAAGATGATTCCACGCAATAAATATTGCGATCTTGGAGGAACAACATCAACATAGATCAAAGGGTGGAAAACATAAAAGAAACAATCACCAAACAAGTGGTAATTTAGTGTAAAAAATGTATCAGTATGGTTGTTGACCTTGGTTTATCTTGATACTCATCATCTCCTGCGCAAACTGCTCATGAAAGCAAAATCGTCCTTTGCTTTTTGGTTCACATATAGTTTTTTTTTTTTTTTTTAAATATGTTGATAATAGTCAAAACTGAAAACAAGAATGTTAGTACAACAAATTATTACAACAATAAATGGGCTCAATTTCAAAATTGACTCCCCCCTTTCCCCTATTTTTAAAAACTTCTTCCCCTCCCCCCTTTTTAACTTGAAAACTGATGTGTGAAAGTGCTCTTTAAATGTCATGCTATTAACACTGACTTTCTGCCAGTGTCTTAGCGAACCGACTCATTTAGAGAGTTTAGGTCTAGGATCGTACGGCTAAGGTGAAAGTGAAGAAAGATTACGGATCCTTTACTTACTTAGCAGCAACATACATCGAAAACGTAAAATAAATAGAGCTGTATTGAGATACATGCATCATTGACATGCAATGTGGATATTTAAAAACTGAACTTTATTTCTTCAGAATCAACCTAGCCTAAAATAAGATAAAAGTCCTGAGAATTAAAGCGGCCATTGTGATGATATGTTACATTCACAGTCTACGTCTTTACACATTTAGCATCCTCCATGCGTGCAGCAGTCACCCCAAAATACCTACACTGACTGTTTCCATGAGGATTTTTGTTAACGTTTCTTCTGTCTTTACTCTGAAGACGACATAAACGTGCTTCGCCAAGTTTAACCCTTCGGTCACGCAGTCGTGTTAGCGCCAGTGATTCGCCGTTATCCCCAATCCTAGTCCGTACATCGTAGATGATATCAGCTCTGTCTTTGCTTCTTCCCCTTTGCATTGGTGCTTTGCTTGCCAGCTGGTCAGCTCTTCCTTTACCATGTACTCCTGCGTCCCTAGGTGTGTAGATCAAGATGATGAGGGTTAACTGCGACTTTCGAATGCTTTCTACCCACTCTGAGTGGAGACGCCCTGTAGCGATTTGAAATGATAACCCCATGAATGGCTGCTTTTTCTGAAACCCACTGCGAGTGCTCTGGAAGCAGTTATCTCATGGTCATGCTTGACGTAGTTGTGTATGTTTCCTCGAGGCATTTTAAGTATTTGTATCTTGTAGCATCGGGTACTGGAGCTGTGTCAGGACAGGTCTTTAGAATAGCGCTGATGTTTGCAACAGAGATGTACACTGTCATCTTCTCCATCCATTTCAATGTTGTGCATGTGGAGGACTGTTGGTTTCATATGCTTCCTCTCGTCTCTGTCTGTCTTTTCGGTTTGCAGGAGAAATCTGCACAGGAGTGCCTCACATTTGTTTTCGTCAGATTTTAAGATCACCCCACTTTAAATTATATTTCACTAGCGTTTGCCGCCGTTCATACTGCGGTGGAGTCGTCATAATTTTGTGAGGAATTTTTGCACCCCCTATTTCATTGCAAAATGTCCCCATTTGGTGTGCTTAACCTCAATCGCAGTTTGTTTAAACGGTTCAGTGAGATAATATTGTCTTTCTTTCATGGCTTGCTTTTGAGCATCCGGCAGTCTAGAAGACTTTCGGCAGTTCTCTCATTTTTTTGTGACATTTCGGTTCTGTTTCCATTCCTTGGCATCTTCAGGTGCAAACCGTGGGGGGTTTGTTGATACACATCTTCCTTCCTCCCCTGTCTCGAAAACGCCCAATGGCATCAGTCTGGTATACTCCGTACCTAAAAATGGCATTCGGTTTCTAGGATCTTGTATGTGTCGTATTCCTAACCAAAATCGAGCATGAAAAGTGGTCCATTCAATGATGTCCCAATACGTTCCACTGACAGAGAGCACTCATGCTGGGGGAGACTAGAGCAAGATCGAGAGTGCTTAGTATCGCCTTCTCTGTCAGCTAGTCTGGTGGGTCTGCCGTCGTTCAAGCAGATCACATCCGTGTTAGTCAGTGCCTCCTCCAATGCCTCACCCTGTTTGTTGACCGTGGTGTTGCCCCAAAGAGGAACCTTTTCGTTAAAGTCACTACACATGATTATATTGGTGTTTAACTGATCTCATATTTCAGTAAGGACTCTCCACTTCTTCTGGTCTACCTTGACTGACTGACTTTCTACCCCACCAGGACATCACACAAGCGATAAACCCCGATGACACAAAGTGCCACCATGTGGATGAGGATCGCCGTGGAGAGGTCCCAGAAACCGCGTTCAGACAATTGGCCACATATTTGGCCTGCATATATTGCGGCCCCTGGCAAAAGCCAGGGTGGGGCTTCAAAGAACAAAAAATTTCGTCCTAATAAGGACGCAAGTAGTACTGGTCTACCTTACTATGGCAGGCCTATTGACTACAGTGAGAGGCATACTTCCGTCTATCTTAACTGTCTACACCTGAATGTCGTCGTTGCTCGTGTCTACAGCCGATGATTTGATCCCACATCTGGCTAGGATGGCCTGACCCAGGTGTCTGCTGTTGTGATAACTTTGGAAGCCGGAAACTTTCAGAACTTCCTCTCCGTTTAATCAGGTCTCCTGAAGCGCAGTCACGTCAGCGTCGTGTATGATTTTCTTCAAACTTGGCGTCTCTGTCACGCGCTTCGGCAGTTCCAGCATAATATGGGAAGATGACTTTTGCCCAGGCGCTCTGACTTAAGACTGATTTGTACGTGCACCAGCATGTCTGTTGTCTCCCCTTCTACAAAACTCTCCTCTCCTCCTTCTATTCCTTGTAGATCCTGCGACATCGGATCTCAGCAGGGACGCACGAACTCCGTAGCTCCAGCAAGGATCAAGTTAATAAAAATTGTCTAGCAATACAAAAAGTAGGGTTTTTTAACGGTCACCCAAGTAGAGCCTCGTGCATGAAGGGGCTAACTGAAACGCAACTAATTTACAATTGCTGAATATCGTGGCGATCGGAGAGTGCTAATAAAGGACATTCCTCGAATATTAGGAAAACAGAAGGTTATATCAAAGAAGAAGATAACACCACAGTGTGGTATCTCAACTGAAGGAAAAAGAAGACTTGAACAAGTCAAAAAAAAATTCCAATATCTAGGAGCAATCACATCATTAGATGAAAAATGTGTCAAGGAGATTTAAAGCAAAATAGGTCAAGCAGCGGCGGCATTTCGGAAAAGGAAAAAATATCGTACGCAATAAGTCGCTCTCATTTAATATCAGAAAGAGGGAGCTAAAATTTTACATTTAACCTGTTCTGCTGTATGGCAGCTAATCTTGGAATGTCAGTGAACAAACTGAGATGAATTTGGAAGCAATAGAGATATGGTTTTTGAGACGCATGTTACGAATACCTTGGACGGCCAGAGTAACTAACAATGATTGTTTGAAAGAAGCTAAAGAAAATAGATCTCTATATACAACAATAAGAAGGAAACAAAAACTCTTCTTTATCCACGTAATGAGAAGAAAGGCACTGGAAAACTTCGTGACAGCTGGAAAGTTCAGTGAAAAGAAGGGTAGAGACAGACCAAGAAAGATGATGCTGGATGGGCTGAAACGACGGGATGGAGGGATAGCGTCAAGAGAGCTGTTCCAGCCACCGAGAGATCGTTATCTGTGGAGATGCATGAACGCCTTTGCCAATTGGCTGGGTACATATGCTGAATTTCTCTAGACTAAATGTAGAGATTTTAATCTCACGTACTGTATTTATTTTGCAAACTGCTCTACTGTCCGTGGTTTTTTTTTTTTTTTTAGTCAACTGAGCTACGCCAGAGTCATACATTTATTATTCTACAGCCGCACCCATCTGGGCTCTAGTGTGATATTGAACACAGTACCCATAGTGCCGATTGGTCTATTAAAATATATCTAGCATAAAATGCTCAATGCGCCAGTGACATGAGAAGATTTTACTTTAAGGTGGATCAGTATGAGGACTAAGTACTACTGTTTAAAATGCTGTGTCTGTTATGTATGGATAACTGGCATGCTGTATACATCTATGGATATTGCACTACATGAATAAACATTGAGTAACGTGAATCAATAGTGTATTGTATGGACCAGTTTCCTGTTGTTAGATTAATACCAGCTCAGTGTCATTCTAATGTGATCAGCGGCTGCTGCTTGAAACGGTAACATCTTATATGCATGGTGCACTGTTGATAATTTTGTTGTTGTTGCTATAATGATCATGGTCAAGAGAAAATAGGTCTCAATATGCACGAGGGCGTGGAAAAGGGTCATTTGCTTTTACTTAATAAAGATCACGGCCTGACTAGCACTGAGGTGATTTAATGATTAACTCTGTTTTGTAATATACTGATCAGTGTCCTTATCTATACTATAAAGCACAAACGCTTTCATGAAGTCTATGTGTACATTCAAGTGTTAACTACTCCTAAGCCGTGACCACTAAACGGTTTGAGTTTTTAATGTGTTATTATAGCTAGACTGTGTAATTTAACAGTCACCATAGTGGTAAGGTTTATGTGCATTTCATTATTCCAAAAATCAGTAAAGGTAACCTTTACCTGGAGTTATATCTCTTTGAAAGTGTCTTTCACATCGATTTCTAAATATTAAATGTTGCTGTTATCTTCCCGGAAGCTTAGACCAAGCAGACATAAACGTGTGCATACATCTGATAAACGGATCTGGATGAAAATTTAAGTTCTAGATGATGGGGTCCTTTTTACTCAGTACATAATAATACTAATAATAATAATAATAATAATAATAATAATAATAATAATAATAATAATAATAATAATAATAATCATCATAACAATATTAATAATAAATTATTTGTATATTGTTATTAAAATATTTGCGCACTTAGACACATTGCTTCATTGAACCCGCTACCACTGCCCCCCACCCCCCCCCCCCAAAAAAAAATGCATTTGGGGGCTTAGCTCCATAATGTTTTTCTTGAGTCGGCACCTCTGCGCTGGGGCTACACAAAAACGAGTGCCTGGAATTTTCTAATTAAAATCTGGAAAAGACACATTGTCTGCCAGTTTGTTGCATACTGGTAGTAGCACTACTCAGGAAGCTTGTTCTGTGTTGGTTAGTGCTGTCCCTTTTCCGTGTTTGTTGTACTTAAGCGCGTTTCTGCCAAGGCCAAGGTTTTCACGCGTTTACCTAACCCTAACACTAACCTCAACGCCAACTCTAACCAAAACTATACGCTTAATCTATTATCTCCTTGACTGTCCCGTAACCTGTGGATTTTTCCTGTTTGTGGTCGGCTATGAGGTAAGTGCCGTCATTTAATCACAACAATAGAAATAAGTCCGAATGTGGATTTAACCCCAAGATTTTCATGACTATGGCAAGGATTTACCTTCTGTGCTATCCCAACTCCCCGATATGCTTTAGTATTAGTAAAAAGACACAGGCTTTGTCATAAAACCCCGGCGCCTAATAAACAATAGGAAATAATTCCGAATAAACGTGGGCGTAACGTGTGCAAACACAGTTGAAAGCCGCCAAACAAACGGTTTCCATTTGGGTATTCAGTTTCACGTGATCTTTCAGTAATGCTGTGAAAATATTGTTATTGTGCATATCCTATCCATATAATTGTCGCACGCAGTAATTGTTAGTCTCATACGCGCAAGGTGTTACTGCGTTGTTCTGTAGAGATAGAAAGAAAATTGAAAAGTGAATTGATTGTTGGATCTTGTAATTATGAAATAACGGCTTCTTTAAGCATTTATGTTCTTTAAAAAAAAAGTATTTAAGTCACTTTCACTGCTTTTTAATTGAACAGCCGTAAGAGATGTCGAATGTTATGTACAAAAAAAGTGTGTCATACAGCAACTCCCATTTCCTTCAAAGTGAGCCAATGTGGCCTAGCGGCTAGAGGCTCACCTGGTAATCGAGATAGTTTGAGAAGAAGAAGAGGAAGAAGATAATGATGATGATGATTATGATGATGATGATGAATAGAAGAGAAATAACAGAAAAAAAAAAAAAAAAGAAAAATGTTATTTGATGAAAGACTTAAAATACTGTATTTAAAATAATATGGTTTGTTGAAAAGAAATAATTATATACATGTAGGGGATAAAGCTCAGCCTTATGGAAATGTGAAGGCAGGGAAAAAGTGGGCAGGGTGCTGAGCTTTTCTTTAATGTTTCTGTGTGTTGGAGGGCTGAAAAAAAAAAAGGGGGGGGGGGTGGGGGGGAGGAGGTTGCCGCAGAGGGGTTGAACTCAATGTACTTAAGCTTCCAGATTCCACTCCGTAGGATCAGCTGGGCAGAGACGGGGGTTATCTTTCTTGCCTCCTGCCTATACCAACCCCCCAACTAAGCGCAATCGTTAGCATTATCTCTAGCAAACGACATTCATACACTGGGACACTCAAGTCTTTTTTTTTTTTTTTTTTTGTTTTTTTTAAATCCTTCTAGTGGAGGCGCCCCTCTGGTTTTAGCTTCTGTGTTTGTTTATTCCCCCCCCCCCCCTCCTTTTTTTTTCATATTTTAACAATCTCTTCTATTTCTTGATTCTGTGCCAAATATAGAGACGTGCTGTCAGCTTTAACAAAGGCGTGTCCGATTATATCTACAGTTTGGCAATATGCTATCAATTTCATACATTTTTAGAACATCCCAGTCTAAACCTAATCACTTTCTAATATCCATAAATTGTACCTGATTTTAAAATGTTTAAAAAGAGGTCTCTTTTAATACAGTGTTATAAAAATAAAATAAACAAGCGAATGTCTATCATGTGTAATCCAGTATTCTCGATGTGATTTATGTGTAATCCAGTATTCTCGATGTGATTTATGTGTAATCCAGTATTCTTGATGTGATTTATGTGTAATCCAGTATTCTCGATGTGATTTATGTGTAATTCAGTATTCTCGATGTGATTTATGTGTAATTCAGTATTCTCGATGTGATTTATGTGTAATCCAGTATTCTCGATGTGATTTATGTGTAATCCAGTATTCTCGATGTGATTTATGTGTAATCCAGTATCCTCGCTGTGATTTATGTGTAATTCAGTGTTCTATTAAGGATGAAACTACTGTAGGTCCAGCAAATCGGCCGTTTCCTTTAAAAGTTCACACAAAAAAAACTGCTTTAGAAACTGTATATGACTTCAGATATCCACCAAGAAGAATATGGACTGAACGAGTCACTGACACCTTGAGATTGCATAACATCACGGCATATCAAGCAACTGACCGCGCACTGGCTCGGCTACCGATCATCTGATGAACTGCGACGCCTAGCGACATAAGCAGATATTGCCAAAAGAAGAAGAATGCCTACCAAAAACCACATAGCAATTGCACCGGAACCCCCATGCTGCTAACGCCCAAACCTCGAGGATTGACGAGAACACAAGGATCGAAGCTATTACATTTCGGTGTTGAACCATCTTAGCCCCGGCCAGTCCGACTCATGAATATTCATTTAAAATGCCAGAATTCGTGAGAGTCACATCTGGCTGTTACCATAAGGGCTTGTTTCGGAATGGGCCCTTTTTAACTACCTTCCCTTGAATCAGAAACGTGACAGAGATGCATTCTAAGTTTAGCTTCATAACACTTCTTTGCATTTTTATAAAGATCTACAGTATTTCCACGAGTATAGGACACACTTATTTTTCAAAATATAGAGTTGAGCATCATTAGTCCACGTGTGGATTCTGGGGCCCTGTTATAGGGAAAACAAGAATAGACCCATCGCATACCTAAAAGCATGTCGTAAGAGTCGACTAATTGGGAGCTTCCTTCAAAGTCGAAGGACATTTGCCTGAGAGGCAAGGAACCAACAGTCTGCAAACAAATTAGTCAGATCTGTCAAAAGTATGCATATCCAACACTCAAGTTCTGGAACAGGACTGCAGTCCAGAAGTGGATGAACAACCAGAGTTTACAGCTGATGAACGCGAAGAAGAAGAACAAAGGTAGCATAATTCTACCAAAAGACTTGTAAGAAAATATGTAGAGGCTGCGTTTGGGGGAGAGAAGGGGGGAGGGGGTAATTGGGTATTCACAATTCATAATTAATAACTGTTTCCTGCTGTAATTGTTTGTGCGCTTGTCTTTGCGGACATTGTTAGGCACTTGTAATATTGGATCAGTGGTTCTCAACCTTCATAACGCGACGACCATTTAATACAGTTCTTCATGTTGTGGCGACCCCCAAACACAATTATTTTCGCTGCTTGTACATAACTTCAGTAAATGTGTGTTTTCTGATAGTCTTTGGATAGTCTGTGAAAGGGTCGTTTGACCTACAGTCGGGTCGCTACCCAGGGGTAGAGAACAGCTCCATTAGAGCATTCAAGAAGTGAAGCATGTCAAATGTCAAAGATGGAATTGAGGTGGGGCAATATATAATGACAGTGATGTAAAGTTTCTGTTTATTCTGTTTCTGCTGCTTCTTTCTTTCGTCTTCCGTCTTCCGTCTTCCGTCTTCCGTCTTCAATCTTCAATCTTCAATCTTCAATCTTCAATCTTCAATCTTCAATCTTCAATCTTCAATCTTCAATCTTCAATCTTCAATCTTCAATCTTCAATCTTCAATCTTCAATCTTCAATCTTCAATCTTCAATCTTCAATCTTCAATCTTCAATCTTCAATCTTCAATCTTCAATCTTCAATCTTCAATCTTCAATCTTCAATCTTCATCTTCAATCTTCAATCTTCAATCTTCAATCTTCAATCTTCAATCTTCTTCTTCTTCTTCTTCTTCTTCTTCTTCTTTTTCTTTTTCTTTTTCTTTTTCTTTTTCTTTTTCTTCTTCTTCTTCTTCTTCTTCTTCTTCTTCTTCTTCTTCTTCTTCTTCTTCTTCTTCTTCTTTTTCTTTTTCTTTTTCTTCTTCTTCTTCTTCTTCTTCTTCTTCTTCTTCTTCTTCTTCTTCTTCTTCTTCTTCTTCTTCTTTTCACTACTCATGGAATGCCTCGCGGCGTCAGGGAAGGAAGGGATCTTTGGAACGGGCCCTTCTTTCGCTATGAATAAAGCACTCTTCAGTGTCTCTAATATTTCTGCAGTCCATTATCTGTGTGGTCGACCTCTAGTTGTGTTAAGGTTGTATCTTTATAACATTGCTCTATGTGCTGCCCTGTCTGATGCCAGTCTTAGTATATGGCCAAACTATTTAATGTGTTGTCTACCTATAAAGTTCAGTGTTGGTTTCTCCTGATATCGTCGGTCCTAAGTCGACCTTTCCTCTCTACAACTAGCATAGTACGTAAACATTTAATTTCTGTCATGACTGTTTTCCTTCTATCTTCTGAACACAGTGTTCACGTTTGCATTGGATTTTGGATTCTTTGATGAATAAAACATGAGTTCTATAACATTATATAAAAGCAAATTAAAGGTCCCTTTCCCACGCCTTTAGGCGCATAGGGCCTTCAAGGCTAGACCTATATTTATGTTATATATTTTTATAGACCAATCGGCACAACATTGGTGATGTGGTCAGCATCACACTCGCAGCCTTTACTTCCCAGGACAGCACCTGGTACCCACTCAAGGCTGGTTCGACATTTGAGTCAAGGTCATATTTTTAAAAGATCTGGCTCTACCAGGGAGCGAGCCCGCGATCTTCCGATCCGCACGCGAGCGTTCAGCCGCTACGCAGCGGCGACTCCACTATAACTATGTAAGCATATTATTTTTTCCCGGTCCTCAAAATTAAAGTGTGTGATCGTTCTATATTTGGTGAAATACAATAGTTCCCTTCCATACCCTTGTGTTATTGCATTGTGTATATTGTTTTAGTCAGCTCTGTGGCTAAGTCGATGCGAACGCTTCGTAATGCCTGGATACCGGGTTTGATCCCAACTGTGGGCCATGCGCCTTGCGTTGGTTTCGACATTGGTATCAGTGGGCCGACAGTCCAGAAAGCAATGGCAAACTACTGGACGTAAATTTGCCTAGAGAAACCACACAACAGCCAGGAGCTGCTAGGGTTGGTTCTGCAACGTCCTGTAAAGGATACGAAACTAACCTTTATATTGTTTTAACAACCTACTGATTCTTCTTGTTCTTCTTCTTCTTCTTCTTCTTCTTCTTCTTCTTCTTCTTCTTCTTCTTCACTTCCTCTTTTACCACTGTGGGTGTCGAGGGAGATATAAGGTTCTGTTTCTAGCTCTTCTGGCCGCCTCGACCATAGACACATCGTGCTGTTTTAGATTTTCTCTGATGTTATCCTTACTTCTTGTTCTTGGTCTACCTTGTGCTCTACGTCCTCCTTCTCTTTCCATGTATGCTTTGTATGGTATGGTGTCACAAGGCATTCTCTCTAGGTGGGCAAACCATTTCACTTACTTTGTATGTAATCCAGAATTGGTTCCGTGCCGACTTTTTCTCTTATGATCTCATTCCTACAAATTGACTACTCTAAAAGTTGAGAAATAAAGAAATATTTTAAAAGCTATTTTAAAGACATTCTGAGTCTCCCGGGAAAGGTGCCATAACAAAGCAGACTAATTTTACAAAGGCGAGACGTGTGGAAACACTAGACAGGCTGTAATTGTGCGGCAATTACCGTCAACAGAAAGGTGACGATAGGGAGTCATGACCCAGGTGGGTCTGACCTGTAAGGCGATAGAAATTTAAAGGGTTCGACATTCTTGCTAGAGAAAGGGGTAAGATTGGCGAATTTTCTGAACAGAACGGGTCGGGAGGCTTTACGGAATTTTGTCATTGTTAGTTAGTTAGTTAGTTAGTTAGTTAGTTAGTTAGTTAGTTAGTTAGTTAGTTAGTTAGTTAGTTAGTTAGTTAGTTGGGTTACCATCATTGCACTCCGGACATGTCCATAGGTGCTCAGATCCTCTATTTGCCATTGTCTCTGTCCCTAATGTATGCATTTATACATATGTGGTTTAGACGACGGATCAACATAATGGCACAAGGGTAATAACCCATAAATGCTCCGTTCTACTTCTGACTCAAGTCTGTGTCCGAAGAATCTCAGTGCAGTGCACGAACTCCGGATCTGAAAATACTTTGGGTACATTTTCAACACCAAATTTTTCATCGGCAGCGCCGTTAGGCTACTTTTTTTAAATTGTTAATTTGCAACTGTCAAGGGATTTTGTTACGTGCGCAACAACACACACACGGGTCCGATCTAACTACCCAGAGACCAGGGAATATTACTTAAGTCTGGGGCTTGAACCCGCAACCTCCAACACTCGAGGCAGACACCATGCCTCGAAACCACGCAGCCCCCATATATATATATATACTATGAACAAGGCAGATATTCTGAACGCCTTTCGAGAAGTAAGACGTTTGCGAGAATCAAGTGATGACTGTGAATCCGCAACCATGACCAGATTGCAAGAACATGAAAAAAGACCTATTAGTTGGCCGATTTCCTTGCATGTCCGCGTACCCTGGCAAAAATGTGAAACTTATATGTCAGCCACCAGTTCCACCCCCTCCCTTTCCCCTCCCCCCCCCCCCCCCCCCACCACCACTCTCCAATGGTACGATAGTGACATGATGCGTATTCAAGGGATGTGGTATTTACCTACACCGGAACATAAGCTACCAACCCAGACCGACACAGTCGGACCACACTATAAGAGATGACAAATATAATAATTGTGAGGTTCCACCTAACATTTAATACACATCTCCATGGCGTGATTACCTCTTTCTTGTTACATGAAGACAACTATAAGACCTCTGGTCACACGCGAAATATTTTCACATTTCGGGTCTATCCAAACTCAAAAACCTGTTTATCAGTACTTTTCGGAAAAAGTAAAATACTCACAATTTTAAAACTATAAATTATGGCGGTCTGACATGGAGGAATGAAACATTAAGCTCAAAGACGGCGCAAATACCATAACGTTAGCCACTAAAGTAGCGCACATAAATTGGACCACAAATATAGCCGGAGACTGTTGGCAGCTTCGGCTAGCTAGCAGCAGGTTGAGCGTGATTGATTTTTTTTTAAATCCTAAAAGAAAATGGAATTGGTAATATGTCAGCCCCGACTCCGAAAAGACTAACTACTGTCTTTGAACCCAGCACATCTCTGTCTTCCTGAACATACTCATTGAGTCGCTGAGAAATCATGGGCAGGAAAAAGTCTCAGTGTCTCCAGCAATGTATGGCTTTAGTCAGTGCCATGACCTCCAGTCATACTACTTGTGGTCAAGTCAACAGCGCCAGAATCTTGCTTCACAATTCTAACTTAAACTTGTCCATAAAAGCTCAAAAGCTTCTTACCTGGCAAATCATAGAAAAAGGTCTGTATCTTGAAACAATGTCATTACTTTGGTCACCGCCATGTCAGTGGTGGATTATGGCCTGGGACTGCTTACCGTCAGATGGACAAACAAGAGCGCATACAGAACGCGGCTATGCGGGTCATTCTGGGTGGTACCAGAGACACCCCAGTGGTGTGTATGCGATACATCCTTGGTTTGCCAACAGAACGCGGCTATGCGGGTCATTCTGGGTGGCACCAGAGACATCCCAGTGGTGTGTAAGCGATACATCCTTGGTTTGCCAACGGTTGCAGGTAGGCACAAGGTGCTGCAGGCGAAGTCATATCTCAGGGTAGCTGCAGATATAGACCACCCTCTGCATGAAGCTCTCGGTGCAGTTAAGGGTCTGCGGCTGATAAGAGGGAGGTCATGGATGGCTCAGGTAGAGGACACAATCAGACAGGTTTGCATCCTTGAGAACATTAGGCGAGGAGAGGAGTGGGTCAAAGTGCCACCTGAACAGTCAGATTTGTGTAGAGTCATAATCACGCTGAGCCGGGAATGCAGAGACTGGCCAGCAGGTGCCACAGATGTGGAATTTCAGCAAATAAGATAATGCTCGCTCAAAGGATTTGATTATTTACACAGACGGTTTGGTGTCAAGAGGCAAAAGAAATGCTTGGGGCTTCTTAGCAAAAGTTAATGGTCGACGTTTTGTGCAGGAGAGCCTAGCATATGATACCACAACATCCAGCTTAAGAATGGAGGTGGAGGCGGTCACTGCAGCTTTTCGCTGGCTAGAGAACACGACACACACACACACACACACACACACACACACACATAGTGATTGTAACTGATTCAGAAAGCATGCTGAAGAAGATCAGAACAGGTATGCTTCGTGCAGAGTGGCGTGCTTCACTGCGGAGGACACGAGTGAGGTTTATTGTCTGGACTTTTTCACCGGGTCACGCCGGTGTGTTGGGGAATGAACAGACGGACAGACTGGCTGGCTCTGCACAAGTAGGTGAAATACTGCTACATGATAGGGCAGAGGTGGTTAGTGCTTTGTGGGAGAGCGTGTACAATTCGGAAGAGCAGATGGATCACCACAGTCTGGTGAGATTGATGGAGTTGGGGGTGACGAGAGGTTCTGGCAGATGCTCGAGGCTCAGAGAAAAGGCAAGATAGACGTTTAATCAGAAGGCTACTGGCACAATTAGTATCGGAACTGACTGCTGAAGATGGGAAGGAGCGCTTATGGGAATGCCCTGAGTGCTGTGATGTCGGTTCTTGAATCAAATCAAATCAAATCAATCAAATCACCGCCATGTCTTCCATAGTCAGTCTACTTGTGATCAAGGCAACAGCACCAAATCTTGCTTCACAATTCTAAATCAAAACGGGCGGTAAAAACCGAGAAGCTTCTCACAGGGGGAGTCACAAGCCTATCTGTGAACTGGTTGTTTTATAGTATCAGCTGATGTTGCAGTGCGGTCTGTGTCTACACATACACGTACGCACGCACGCGCGCACACACACAAATACATACACACACACACAGGAGTGCACCTTTTTCTTTGGACATGCATGGTGGTCGTCCCTTGAGCTTCAGTTTCGTGCGTTACGTGACGCATTCTACAAGAGTACAGGCTCTCAGATAATAGAAACCAGGCGATAGGGATAAAATCTAACACAGAGAAGAAAAATCCCTTCCTGTTTAAGCAAACTTACTATAGAAGTGTGTTGTGTGCTATCTGGTTTACCCAATAATCAGCACACGACTAAGCGTCCACAGGTACAGATATTCACTTAACACATTGAGTTATGAGACAACACTGTCAGCTGTGCCATACATGAAGTTTATTGCAACAATACACGAGGGTATTCACAAGCCCTAACATCAACAAAACCGACTATTCAGAGACGTAAACATTGACCCTAATTGGCATTCGCACCTAGTCTATATAGTCCTTACACTATCTCAACTTGTAGCGTCCTCTCCCTGACCACTACAGCTCCGAAGGTCTACAGCGTCCCACAAGACTTGGGTCGCCGTACAGCCGAACAGGACGAACTCGCCTATCCACTGGACCTTGATATTATTTTAGCAGACAACACGGCTGACTGGAGACGGACTTTTCTTGCTCTTTCTCCAAAGTACGTCAGCCTGTCGAAGGACTCCGACGACCGACAGGACTTCTAACACAAGTCCCCTCTAGCACACAGCTCTCGTCGGCATCCCTTCTGTTTTGTTTCCGTGGTGACCCTACGTCTCCTTGCACCGTCACCAAGAACAGTCACTATTGGAGCATCCAATCCCCTTGGACCTAACTTCGTCAGCGGGACTATACTTTCGACCAGTCCCGTACCACAACCCTTACTCAGACCTTGATGCTTGATAGTTGCACGGTACTCTCTCACACACACACTCACCTACACACTCACTCACCTACACACTCACTCACCTACACACTCACTCACCTACACACTCACTCACCTACACACTCACTCACCTACACACTCACTCACCTACACACTCACTCACCTACACACTCACTCACCTACACACTCACTCACCTACACACTCACTCACCTACACACTCACTCACCTACACACTTACTCACCTACACACTCACTCACCTACACACTCACTCACCTACACACTCACTCACCTACCACACTCACTCACCTACACACTCACTCACCTACACACTCACTCACCCCATACTCACTCACCTCTCTCTCCCCCTCTCTCTCTCCCCCCCTCTCTCTCCCCCTCTCTCTCTCCCCCCCTCTCTCTCCCCCCTCTCTCTCCCCCTCTCTCTCTCCCCCTCTCTCTCTCCCCCTCTCTCTCTCCCCCCTCCCTCTCTCCCCCTCCCCCTCTCCCCCCTCCCCCTCCCTCCCTCCCTTCCCTCCCCTCCCCTCCCCTCCCCCTCCCCTCTCCCTCCCTCCCTCCCCCTCTCCTCCCTCTCCCTCCCTCTCCCTCCCTCTCCCTCCCCTCCCCTCTTCCTCCCTCCCTCTCCCTCCCTCTCCCTCCCTCTCTCTCTCTCTCTCTCTCTCTCTCTCTCTCTCTCATCTGTGAGGATGATGGCAGATGAATCTGGTGTTAATAAAGAGACCATTCATAACCTTTCAGTACACGATTTTTGCTAGAAAAATAAAGTTGCTTGTACCACATCAGCGGGATGAGTACACAAGAGACATCATTAAAACAAGAATTTCTGGCCCCAAAACAAGTGTGTGTTCCCAACCTATTCCCTAGATTTGTCTCCTTGTGTTTATTTTCTATTCCCAAAATTAAAGTTACGATTGAAAGGTTTGATGATTAATGCCATCGAAAGGGCCGTAACATCGACTTTAAGGGCCATAAAACAAGAACTACAGAGGTCGTTCCTGTGTTTGTTAGATCGTGCCACTTGCTGTATCAATGCACAAGCGTCTTATTTGAAAAGAATTTTAGTTATGTCTCAAACTGTTGATTATTTTAATTTTTATGGAATTAGTCTCATTACTTAATTGTCGGATCTTGTATCTTCCATTTACCTACGTATGGACGCACTTTTGTACGTATGTAAATACACGGTACACATATAGGAATCGCAAACACATGTTGCAATCAGGCCTATATGTGCCTGAGCCCTACACACTGTACACGCAATCAATTTGCCTTCTAATGATTCTACTAAAACTTCCCGCGTCGTCGTCTGAGGTAAAGCGACCCGGCCTAACGATATTCATACGCGACATTACCCTATTAGCGGTACACCGATTGATTAACTCCCTTGCTGTCACATATTCATTGTTACATAGCACACGTGAATGGAAATAAATGACACAGTAGACTGCCTTCAAAGCATGTGTAGATAATTATGTTTGTTTATTGTACGATCATTTGCTTTTTGTATCTTTCGTTCTTAGGATGGACGTAAGACGAAAGACAGCTCTGGTCGTTAGAAGATTGAACGAAACAGGATCATCATTCAGCAAGTTCTTTACAGAACTGTTGCTTCTGTCAAGGCAGACATGACAATATCTCTCTCTAGCCAGTTTTCCATCCCTGTGTGGTTTCCTAGCCAGTTCATCTTTATTGAGTGACGTGAATCCGCCTTCGTGGAGTTCAATCTCTTCATCGTTTTCAGAACCTGTTCTCTACATAATCATTTTCTTCCAGGGGACTATGATGTTGAAGGGGAAAAAAACAAAACCGCATCTTTCAGGATGGGATGCTTTTTACGAGTCAGTTGCTCTCGATATTCAGTTCACGTTGGATGTCGATATTTTTCTTTCTCTTGCTCCATTGCATTGTAAAAAATAAAAATAAAAATAAAAATTGAATTCAAAAAGCTCCTATTTGTCTTCTTCAAACATTTGAGTCCATGACTCACACCCATAAGCTGTCAGGCGAAAGATAAAAATTCTGACAATTGTTTATTTCAGCTCGTCTACAGGTGCACTGTTAGAAAAGAGAACTGTGCCGTCGCATATGAAAGTCTGAGAATAAGTTTACCTCCAATTGTGAAGAGATCGAAGTTGTCATAGACCGCATCACTAAGGAGGGAAACATTTTTATGGTATCCGGAATGTTGAACAGAGAAAGGGATCACAGCCGAGATCCTTAGAATTTTGCAAACTGCAAGGAAACAGAGCTGAACATGTTGAAGACAGGTAGGGGCAGGGCTGAGGTGCTGAGAACGTTGAACACAGTGACAAATGTGTGATCGTCAGAATGTTGAGACAGGAAGTAAACAATGTTGTTGTCTTTAAAATTTTGAGCAGAAGAAACAGGAATCAGGGTAGTGGTGTTTAAAATGTAGAACATGGGAAGGAAACAAGGCTGTTGTTTTAGGAATGTTGAACGCAGGAAGGAAACAGCTGCGGTCTTTGGAAAGCTAACAGTCTACAATATCATGCTACCATTGTATATGCAAAAAAAAAAAAAAACTGTATAGTGTTAAACACCATAAACGCAATTAGAGCATAGATCCTTTTTTTACTCTTTTAGTCGTATTGAGCATAGAGGGCTAGACCTTATTTGATTGACCCTTCGGCACTAGGTAGGTGTTGCGGTCAGCATCACACCGACTGCCTTTACTTTCATGGACCTTATAGGTGCCTACTTAAGGCTGGGTTGATCTGGAAGTTGAGTTTATTTTTGAAAAAAGAAAAATGTCCAGCTCTGTTAAGACTTGAACCCCCAATCGGAGCGTGGTCGAAGCCTATTTTTAAGACAGTTCAGCACTGGATTAGTTATGGCTTTTCTTCGAAAGTCATTTTACTGACATCCATTTTATGCTATGTTGCAATGGTCAATTAGATAAACATTTCGCTTAATGCAGATCCGGACACTTGATCGCTCGTATTATGAGGGCTAAGAGACTACTAAAACCAGTGTGCACCAAGTTATTGAATGGTCGTAGACGACAAGGCAGACCAAGAAGGCTATGAAGAAATAATATCCAGACAGACCTACAGCCAGAGAGATGAATGAAGGCGTGTGATATTTGCAGCAAGGAAACTTTAAGGGCTCAGAGAGCTGAAAAAAGAAGATTCGAATCTAAAACGTTCAGGGTTGCTTGCTAGCATCTAACTAATGTGCTGCCGCAGTATGTAAAGTAATGATATTGGCAAACAGAAAAAGTGATGCAGTTATCAAACTGTTATAATGAAACTTCATACACTGACATCTCACACTGAATTAAGCCAACTATTATGTATAGACTTCAGAAGCTCACCATTCTGTGCGGAATAGTTTCAATATTACCCGCGAGCTTCATTGATCTAATGAAATCGGTTCTCATCGATAGGTTAAACAGATCGGAGAGGCGATCCCACAGATGAACGTGTTTGCCTGATGTGTTGACTCAACCGTGGTGACGTAGTATTCCACTCAAAAATATAAAGGAACCCACTTGAGCCTGTTGAATTTTTGCCCACTTCTCTATGGCATCTTTTGCCCATCCCGCCTCGGCCCACACAAAAATCTTTGTCATGGCATCCTTGCCGCTCGCAATGTCAACTTTGCTGGGTGGATTGTAATCTTTAAACCACCCCTAGTGTCAGACACAAGAAAAGATTCTATTTTGGGAGTTGTTTCGTTTCTTCTGATAAGTCTCTGAGTCTTCTTGTCGAAGTGGTCAGTCTTCTGTTGCTCATTGTGAATTTCACAAGTTCGTTTTGAGCTACGTTATTAGAATCACAATTGCACTTGTTTCGAGCATCACTTGGGACTGTCGCTGGACATTTGGAGTTAGTGTTGTGTTTAAATGCAATAAGATTGAGATCAGTCGCTCAACAGAAAATTGCTAGGCCATATTTCTGAGTTACGTTCCTGCTTATCACACATTTTATGTGACAAGTATTCATTTCCTGTGTTCACACGTGTCTGAAAGCTTCAACTCGCCACACATACTTGTGGATTTTCTGGAAGAGACCCCAGTTAAGTCCATCAGTGCATTTTTGTTTATAATATTAATGCTCACTACAAGTGTTGGAGCCGCCGTGGCTTAGCGGCTAGACGCTCTCCGCAAATCATAAGGTAGTCAATTCAGGTCCAGACAGGGCCTGACATTTGTTTCAATACTGACCTTGGCTCACAGGTCGACCCAGCCTTAAACAGGTACCAGTTATACAACTTAGTGCAACAATGCCGATTCTCTTACATTTATTTGTTTACTTGTTATAGTATTTGCATACTCCTCATTGTTACTTGTGAGAGGACTTATCGATCACGGTTGCCGAAAGAAGGCTGCCGTCACTCAAAGTATGTCCGGTCGTGTTGGTTGCTCGTATTTGTGCCCTCTAAGGGTGAGCCCGGATGGATAAAATTAAACCTTTACTATCCCTGTGTTTGAGGAGGACAGTGGACTAGCAACGTCCAGATAACTCTTATGTGCACTATTCCTGCACCGACACGCCGAAAACATATTAAAACATACGGTGAAAAAAGAATTGAACACCCCCTAACGATACATCTCCCACATTGTGCTGATTGGCCTATAAAAACATAGGTGTAACCCTACATGCCCTATACGACTAAAGGCATGGGAAAGGTACCTTCACTTACCACCCCCCCCCCCCCCCCTCCCCCCCCCCCCCCCCGACGATCCGGCTTAGCAAGTCTCTGACAGAAAGTAGTTTTTGATTTGTAGGCCACGTAATTTGCAGACACGTGCGGAATGAGGAGTGAAGTTGCACTTGGTAATGCTTCGTTCATGTCGTCTGGTATATGATGCTGTGTACTCATCCCCAACTCCTCTAAATCTCCAGTAGTTACAAATCCCGAAGTTAAATACCATATGAAGAGAGAAAAAAAATCGATAGATACGAATCACTGGTATTTTCCATCGTCATATGCGTATGTGAGAGTTGGAATTTCACTGCGGAAATTGAAAGGAGGATACACGATTTCGAGCATGAATGCCGTAGACGTCTTTCATGAATTAAATATTTAGAAGAAAAAACTAACAAATATGTGAGAGACAATATGTTTTCATGACATCAGGAGCATCTTCTGGCACTGATAACCTGTGTTTTTAAACATCAAGAGATAACCAGATGATGGAAGAAGAAGAAGAAGAAGAAGAAGAAGAAGAAGTAGTAGTAGTAGTAGTAGTAGTAGTAGTAGTAGTAGTAGTAGTAGTAGTAGTTGTTGTTGTAGAAGAAGAAGAAGAAGAAGAAGAAGAAGAAGAAGAAGAAGAAGAAGAAGAAGAAGAAGAAGAAGAAGAAGAAGAAGAAGAAGAAGAAGAAGAAGAAGAAGAAGAAGAAGAAAAAGAAGAAAGAAGAAAAAGAAGAAGAGAAGAAGAAGAAGAAGAAGAAGAAGAAGAAGAAGAAGAAGAAGAAGAAGAAGAAGAAGAAGAAGAAGAAGAAGAAGAAGAAAAAGAAGAAGAAGAAGAAGAAGAAGAAAAAGAAGAAGAAGAAGAAGAAGAGGAAGAAGAAGAAGAAGAAGAAGAAGAAGAAAAAGAAGTAGTAGTAGTAGTAGAAGAAGAAGAAGAAGAAGAAGAAGAAGAAGAAGAAGAAGAAGAAGAAGAAGAAGAAGAAGAAGAAGAAGAAGAAGAAGAAGAAGAAGAAGAAGAAGAAGAAGAAGAAGAAGAAGAAGAAGAAGAAGATGAAGAAGAAGAAGAAGAAGAAGAAGAAGAAGAAGAGAAAAAGAGGAAGAAAAAGAAGAAGTGGAGGAAACAGAAGGTTATGATAATGATGATAATGAAGATAATATTGGGGGAAAAAAAAAGAAGAAGGGAAAAGATGTAGTAGGAAAAAGATCAAGATTGTCAATTGTCTCCCCGTGCCTACTACCCCCACGCAAAATTACAATTTGGTTCACGGCACTGCTTCAAATAAACACACTAAAGTTGTTTTTGTTGACCATGACTGTCACACGCCCACAGTGGCAACTATAAAACAAACACACCCTGTGTCTGTGTGCACAATACAATCACAGATGTCCGCAATTCGTCACATCCACCGTACGCCCTTTTCGAATTAAAATCCATGCATGTTTCTTGTTCATTTTCTTCTCGTCTTCCACCTGTTACCTTGTGAAAATGTATCAGACCAAAATAAAACTAGAACTAGTCAACTCTCGCATTATCACAATCAAATACGACAATTGAACGCTGCGGCTGGAAAACCTTCATCAGCAAATTACAAATGAGTGTCTTAGTGCTATTTCGCATGTGTTGGTTTTCATTTATTTACAGCTGTTTATATGTTGGTTCTTCTGTTGCGTGATGTTCCTCTTGCACTGTGTTATATACTAACAAAAATAATATTAACAATGTTTCTATCAGCAGGTGCTGATGACAAGAACATATATAATCAATCCAACATCATATGAAATGTAAAAACAAATGTTTAAAACAAACATTTTTATTTATTGTGCGAGAAAAGGAAAGGGCAAAGGGGGGGGGGGGGGGGCGATTTCTAACAAGTGTGGGTAGCATATACAATATTGGGGATGGGGGGTGGGGAGGGAAGGCTAGAACGACCAAACTATTTCACTAGTTTTTTTTTTTTTTTTTTTTGAACTGAATGGCATGACTGATTTCAGTCATAGACTTCTTCTGGTTTTAAATTTTACCTTTTCTCATAAAATATATCGACTGTTATGATTTGCCACTCATTACATTGAAGTATCACAATTTACATAACATGCAACGCTGGTTAGGAAGCAACGTCCTTGAAGTCTCTGACTTGACTATATTTGTGAAATATGATGCTTTGCTTTAAATATCTAGAAGGAAGAGGGATGATGGAGGCGAACCTCACCCCCTCTGCACCGCCTTCAATATTTTCTAGGCAATTGCGGGTCTCTATGCGGTAATCTATAGAAAGATTATCAGAATATCTTGGACAAAGAAGATAAGAAATATTGACATCTTAAAAGATCTAAACATCAAGGAAGATTGGCTAATAAACAGCATCCTTTCTCGAAAGCTGAAATATTTTAGTCATATCAAGCGCCACGACGGATTGGAAAAAAATTATAGCAGAAGGCATGGTACCAGGAAGGAGGGGCAGAGGCCGACCGACACGAAGACGGGCACAGGATATAAGTGACTCCTTGAGTGTGAAAGTGCATGAGGCGGGAGAACTGGCGAGAGACAGAGTTTCTTTCAGGCAGACTGTGATGAGAGCGACGTTCAGCAAAGGACCTGCTACATTATGATGATGATGCGGTAATCCTAGTATAGGAGCAGAAAAAGTATAATAATATGAGGGAGATAGTAAATATCCTTTTCTCATTTTTTTTTTCAAAGCGTTCTCTGGCAGTAAACTCTGGCAGAGAATGTCGGTTGTGCGTATACTTCTTCACTTTTATACTTAACGTCCGACAAAGCTTTGCCTGTTGATGATTTGATTTGATTTGAACAACGGATCAACATCATGGCACAACGGTAGTAACCCTTAAGTACTCCGTTCTACTTCTAACTCAAACCTGAGTCCGAAGAATCTCAACCCAGTGCACGATAGTTTACACAGACGGATCAGAAATTCGAGTCAAGCAAAGTGCACTAGGCATTCACAGTAAGCTCAAGGGATAAAATCATCGAGGAGATGAATGGCGCCTTTGCTGTTACAGCTAGCAGCCTTACAATGAAAACTGGCTGTAACAAAGGAATTAGCAAGGTTTGATGCTCAAGAGTTTACATACACTTGCATACTTAACGATTCAGTGAATATGCTTGCAAGAAATCCAACCTGGGTTCAACAGACAGTAATGGATTACAGCACTAAGCACTTCGCGAATGGCGGCTCTAGCTCTCATCCTTGTGCCAAGTCATGCGGGTGTTCAGGGAGCGAGCGTGCAGATTACCTTAGACACACTGCTACTGCTATGGCTTGTCAGGTACTGAACAGAAGCGATGTTATCAATGCAACTCGCAGCACATACCGTGACGGCTAACACAACAGAGAGCATATACTGCGTATCCCTGTCTATTCTGATTGGCATGGGCTGCAGCCTGGAGCTGTAAGAAAAACATATTTCACTGAGGGAACAAAGTCTCAATAATCAACACAGAACAGACGTCATCGGTAGTGTTACACTTACAGAGCTTTTCAGGAAGATGTCGGAGCACCTATGGACCTATCCGGAGTGCTGTGATGATAAATCCTTAATAATCACTAATCACAGTTTTATCTAATATATTTGAGTTAAGGCTCTTGCTTGTCACAATTTTTTTATGTGACAAGTATTCATTTCCTGTATTGACACGTGCCTCAGAGCTTTAACTCGCCAGACATACATGTGAATTTTCTTGAAGAAACAGTTATTTGTGCATTTTTGTTTGCAGTTTTAATTCTGCGAATTCACGTCGGAGCCGCGGTGGCTTAGCGGCTAGATGCTTGCCTGCGGAACCGAAGGGTTTAGGTCCAACCGAAGGGTTTAGGTCCAGACAGAGCCGGACTTTTGTCAAAAATAATTTTTGTTCTCAGTCCGACCCAGCCTTAAATGGGCACCAAGTAAAGTCCTGGGATGTAAAGGCGGATCTGATCATTGGATATTGTCTACATTATCCCCTATGTTTCGATTGGACTATAAAATATAGGTCTAGTCCTATATGCCTAAAGGCGATGAGAAGGGTCCTTTAGTTTACTTTTACGTTTCATTGCATGTGCGGCGTCCGTGGCAAATGCGTTGCGAGTCCGACTCGTAATTCCAACGTACCCCGATCGAAACCCACTGCTGGTTGCATGGTGTTTTATCATGGTACGGGACGTCGCAGGTCGACTCAGCCTAAAGTGGGTACTAGGATGTATGTCCTGGAAAAGTAAAGACGGCCGGCGAAATGCTGACCACATTACCCACCTAGTGCCAATTGATCTGTAAAATATGGGTGCTCTTCCCATACGCCCGATGCGCCTAAGGCGTGAAAAGGGAACTTACGTACTATTTATTCATGACATGTGCTGATGAAGGCTTTTTAATCACAACTTTCACTTGTCCTTTGTGAATGTGATACAGTTCTACTTCTCTTTTGGATTTGCTGACTTTTCATTACACTGAGTTTTGCGTGCAAACTCGTTAAACAGATCTGTCTTATTTGCATACAGACTGTTGGTTCCTTCTCTCTTGCACTATGATTTCTATTTAAGCATCCCTAATAAGTAGCACTTTTACGACACGCTTTAGTGGACATGGGGTCTATTCTTTCCCCACTATAAAATTGGTCCTTGAAACCTGCACTAGAATGAAAGAATATGAATACATAAACAAATACAATATTGATTGTTGGGAGAGAGCCTTAGCTCCCACCGATCCCCTCTATCCTGGGTGTGGGTTTATCCGGGGGGGGGGGGGGTTGGGGGGGGAGGGGGGGGGGAGATTGATTTGTCCAGTCTTTCATGATTAGGGTTTTTGAGAAGCCATGTTCACAACAATGAAAAATGTATATTAACATAATTAGGTAAAATGCAACATCAAAGTAAATGTAATAATTGTCGCGTAAGTTGTTACTTTAACTCATTCGGTTCCAAGAAACTCACCACGCGTTTCTTGAGCTATCTCACATTATATACTATAACTACCCTTCTTAACCCCACCCCCCCCCCCACCCCACCCCCACCCCCTATTTCAGTAATCAAATAAACTTACTCTGCCTCATTTGTTGCTTTATAACCTTATTTCTTATGTTGTTACTATTTTAAGTGCTTCAGGCTTAAATATGTATTAGTTACCAAGAAAAAAAAATTAAAAATTATTAGGATATAATGTGATGGAGAAGGATCCAACCTGGGACTCAAAGACATAATGTACCCTGACAGCAGGATATGTATATAGGATATGGGATATATATTAGGGCTGTACCGAATATTCGCTTCGTATTCGCTTCGGGGCCGAATAGTGGACCTAATAACTATTCGGTATTTGGCCGAATAGTTGCGGTCGGGCCGAATACGAATAGTGGTTACTTCACACCTGTTTCTGGACTGGTGGAAAATGAACATATCAATATTTCCCACCTTGGTTCATACTGTCGCTCTACAATGTGGTGAAAGAACTAGGATTGCGCGGTAATGAACGGAAACGAACACTCAAAAAACTGGGAGAGGTAGCCGAAAGGGCCTCTAGCTGGCTTTGGACGCAGCGCAACAACGTAGGGGACGGGCCTCGGTGAGCTGGTCCGGGTGTCTAGTGGAAAGAAGTTTCTCATCCCTCTTAAAGTCCATCGTGTCCGAATTGTCTGCCAGTGTTCCTCTGCCAACTGATAATAAAAGTCCAACATGTGTCCGGTAAACCAAAGTAAGCTTGTCGCTCGGTCGTCCAGGCACGCTGACTGCTTTAATTAGGCTGCCGCGGCGACTTCTTATCTCACAGTACCTCCTTTGAAACCACCAAGTCGTCTTGTCTCTGGCCGAAAGAATAACACCATCCGGTAATTCCGTGCAGCGGGGAACCAGCCCTGAGCTTCATGAACTCAGGAGGGCCCACTTCCGAATGCGTCTAGGAATAGTGGGCCGAAACGCGTGTCGACGAGGATAATTTCTACTGATGACTGGTAGATCCCTGCTGTTCTTGCTCCCTGTGAGTTTATTCCTATTGTACGTGGCTAGCCCACAAGACTACCAGGAAAGACTGGTGACTATCGGGAAAGACCTTTTGACACCTATGGAAAGACTGGCCCCCTGGTATCGCCGGGGGGATAAACTGACATCTGGAGACAGATGTCGACTGTGGACCGGGTTGATCACCCCTAACACAGTATAATACCTCCGATTTCGAACAACCACAATGAAATATGCCCCCAGGGCCCTCCGAAAAGGGGGGGGGGGAGAATGAAGGGCCCAATCCAATTGATACCTTCGGTGACGACCTTGCTAGCCCCCGGACTGAGATACTCGCCCAACGTCCGGGCTGGCTCTGTACATGTGGGAAAAGCTTCACGGGGTTGCATGGTCTGAGAACGCATGCCGGAAGAATGAAATGCGAGGGTGCTCCACGCAGTAAACGCCGTCGCAAAACTACCACTCCTGTGGTAGTTTCTGAGTCGTCAGGGTACGACGGGAAGGGTGAACCCAACTCGCCCGGAGAGGCCCATGACGTCGACTGCGGAGGAGCACCTTTGATGATTTCTGAAGAAGTGCGTTCCAGAATCAGGTTTCCACCTGCGAGCGAGAAGGTGGTGTGGTGTAAGTTGGAGGCTACATTATGTGAGATACTTAAACAAACTCTAAACAAGAAGTCGCTAGGCGTCAAGCTTACTAAATTTGGTGATGTAATATATGAACACTGCTCCCGCGAGTTCGGGACAGTAGTAAAGGCACAGCCGGGTGCCAAGCAGAATACTAGCAGGAGGCAGAGGGACATTCTGAAGTGTCGGGCAGACAAGAATGCCCTCAGAAAACGGTTCAAAGCCGCTACAGGCAGCGAACGGGAGGGGCTGTACGAAGTTTGGTTGAATTTAAAGAACAAACACAGTGCCCTCTGTCGCGCCGAGCGTTTCTGTAACAACAGACGTAGAACCAAAAGGGAGCGAGAGAAATTCGTTAGGGACCCGTATCAGTTTGCCCGAGGTCTATTCGAGCAACCGAAGTCTGGGACTCTGGTTGTCAGTCAGGAAGAACTTGAGCTACATCTACGCAAGATGTACTCTGATAAAAAGAGGAGAGAGCCTCTCGATGACAATCCAGAGATCCTTAGCGGTCTTAAACAGCCTTCGGTGCCGAAGGTACCATTTAAAATGGTACCTCCCCTTTGGTCTGAGGTTGAGGAAGTTGTGAAAAAAGCCAGCGGCAAGTCTGCCCCAGGTCCGAACGGTGTCCCGTACGTTCTTTACAAGGGTTGCCCGAAAATCCTAAAAATGCTTCACGTCTTGTTGAGACAAGCGTGGATCCGCAATCACATATGTCCAGAGTGGTCAAAGGCAAATGGGGTCTACATTCCCAAAGAGCAGGACTCGAAGAGTCTTTCCCAATTCAGGCCCATCTCGCTGTTGAATGTTGAGGGTAAGATATTCTTCTCGGTCATGGCTCGCCGGCTCACACAGTATCTGATGACTAACAAGTACATAGATACGAGTGTTCAGAAGGGTGGTATCCCAGGCGTTCCTGGGTGCCTTGAACACGCGACCATGATTTGGGAGGCTATCCAGAGAGCCAAGCATGAGAGAACACAATTGCACGTAATATGGTTAGACTTAGCCAACGCCTACGGGGCAGTCCCCCATAGGCTACTGTGGCGAGCCCTTCGCATGTTTCACCTACCGACACAGATCAGTCAAATGATCGAGCAATATTTCTCCAAGTTCGCTTTGCGCTTCTCTACCTCGACGTTTACCACGAGGTGGACTGAGTTGCAGATTGGGATAGCTATGGGCTGTACGATCTCACCGATACTGTTTGTCATGGCAATGCAGATCATGTTAGACGGGGCGGCCGGCTACGGACAGGGCCTTCAAATAGGGGATCACTGGTTGCCGCCACTACGCGCATTTATGGATGACACGACTATAATAACGGGCAGCGAGGAGTCTGCCCGCACGATCCTGAAAAGATTGGACGCGGTGGTCCAATGGAGCGGTATGCAGTTCAAACCGCAGAAGTCGAGGAGTCTGTCAATCCATAAGGGCAAGGTGTCGGCAATCAGTTTTACGGTGGCAAGGAACAAGATCCCCACGGTTCTGGAGGAACCGGTGAAGAGTCTCGGTCGGGTTTACGATTCGAAGTTATCTGATAGAGCGGAGGTCCGGCGAATACATGAGTCACTGGCTACTGGCCTGCTCGCGATCGAGCGATGCAGGCTGATCGGAAAATTCAAGGTATGGTGTCTCCAATTCATGTTGATTCCAAAGCTCCTATGGCTACTGTTAGTCTACGAGGTGACGATGACTGCAGTGAAAACCATGGAGAAAAAAATCAACACAGCCTTGAGAAAGTGGATTGGAGCACCGCCTTGTCTGACCGACGTGGCTCTGTATTGCAAACTGGCTAAGCTGGTACTTCCGTTCAAATCGATAACCGAAGAGTTTAAAGTCGGCAAGGTAAGGCTCGCCATGCTCTTGCGCGAGTCTTCAAACCCAAATGTCATCGCTGTCCAGCCCGCTCTAAAGACTGGCCAGAAGTGGAGGGTCCTCGATGCGATAGAATCTGCCCAGAATGCACTAAAATTGAGAGAGATAATGGGATACACACAAACCGACCGTCGAGGCCTAGGGCACGGGAAGATCAATTGGTGGTCAAAGGCCTCAGCCAAAGAGCGCCGAGACATGGTAATACAAACGGTGAGGGACAACGAAAACGAGGTTCGGGTCCAGAAAGCAGCCCAGCAGTCGCAGCAGGGCCATTGTGTCAGCCTGGAGAGCGCATTGCCAAGAGTACTCATATGGGGTGAGATCTGGCGGATGACCCCGCTGCGACTGAGCTTTATCGTTCGTTCGGCGTACGATGTATTACCGTCCGGTGTTAACATGGTTAAATGGTCTGCGATCAACGATCCGACTTGCCCGTTGTGCAAATCGAAGCAAACTCTTGAGCACGTCCTGACCGCGTGCAGGAAAGCCCTAGGTCAAGGCCGTTATACCTGGTGACACAACAAGGTGCTAAAAGAGTTAGCAGCCGTTGTCGACCAGGCTAGAATGAGGGCTAACGCCAGAGCCAGTTCTGGCATCGTCCCCATTCGTTTCCTCAAGGCTGGGCAGGTTCCCAAAGGTAAGGTCAACCAAAACGCATTCGCTCCATCTGTGCTAGACTCTGCGAGGGACTGGTTACTGGCGGTTGATCTGCCAGGCCATGAACGGTACCCCGAGTTGATCCGTAAAACCGGCCTGCGACCGGACATCGTTCTCCATTCTGCGCAAAAACGGCAGCTCATCCTGATTGAGTTGACTGTCCCGTTTGAGTCGCGTATGGAGGAGAATCATTTGTACAAGCTCGAGAAGTACAGTGATTTAGCAGCCGGTTTGAGGAGAAACGAGGCTTACACGGTACGGGTATTTGCCGTCGAAGTGGGAGCGAGAGGCCTCGTTTCCACTTCGCTCTACAATGTGGTGAAAGAACTAGGATTGCGCGGTAATGAACGGAAACGAACAGTCAAAAAACTGGGAGAGGTAGCCGAAAGGGCCTCTAGCTGGCTTTGGACGCAGCGCAACAACGTAGGGGACGGGCCTCGGTGAGCTGGTCCGGGTGTCTAGTGGAAAGAAGTTTCTCATCCCTTTGAAAGTCCATCGTGTCCGAATTGTCTGCCAGTGTTCCTCTGCCAACTGCTAATAAAAGTCCAACATGTGTCCGGTAAACCAAAGTAAGCTTGTCGCTCGGTCGTCCAGGCACGCTGACTGCTTTAATTAGGCTGCCGCGGCGACTTCTTATCTCACAGTACCTCCTTCGAAACCACTAAGTCGTCTTGTCTCTGGCCGAAAGAATAACACCATCCGGTAATTCCGTGCAGCGGGGAACCAGCCCTGAGCTTCATGAACTCAGGAGGGCCCACCTCCGAATGCGTCTAGGAATAGTGGGCCGAAACGCGTGTCGACGAGGATAATTTCTACTGATGACTGGTAGATCCCTGCTGTACTTGCTCCCTATGAGTTTATTCCTATTGTCAAGCGTTACTTTGTGCACCACCCACGAGCGTACTAAGTGAACGTCTGTTTAGTACAGCTGGAAATACCTTCAGTGAGACAAGAAGCTGCCTTGATGCTGACAACATGGAACGATTGTGTTTTGTTTTTGTTTTTGAAAGCTAATGTTTTCTTGCTTGCTATATACATCCAGTTTTAACATACGGCTGTGAATCCTGGACAGTCGGTAGGCAGGCCAATCATATTCTTGAGGCCTCAGAGATGTGGTTTTACAGAACAATGCTTAAAATACCTTGCACAGCCAGAAAAAAAGCAACCAAGAGGTTTCAAAAGAGGCGGGAGCCCGAAGACAACTACTCACAGACATCAGAAGGAGACATTCATCATTTTTCGGCCATGTTATAAGATGAGGGAAAATGGAACATGTGGTGACCACTGGAAAGACCTGTGGAAGGAGGGATAGAGGAAGACAATGAGAGAAGATTCTTGACAGTCTTGTTGCATGGCACACGAACTTTTACATGCTGCAGGAGATCGCAAATTGTGGCAAGGCATAATTGCCCATGCCAGTCGGCAAAGCACCTGATGATGATGATTCACTATTCGTATTCGTAATCGGCCGAATAGTTGGTCCAGCTATTCGTATTCGGCCGAATAGTGAAAATCACTATTCGGTACAGCCCTAATATATATAAAATAAATAATGCAGCTCAAGCAAAAGGCAGCATTTCATAAAATGAAGAATATTCTAGGCAGTCTCTTTTTGGTCAGTAGAGACGAGAAAGATAGTTCTCAAGAACTATATAAATCATATCCTGCTATACGGAAGTTAATCGTGGACAGTTGAGAGATTAGTGAAGAACTGTGTGGACGTAGAGGGTGTGTGGTTTTATAGATGAATGATGACAACAGCCTGAACTGCTAAAAAGAATAAGAAAGATGTCTTGAAAGAGTTTGACTTATGAGAAGAAGTGACTGCCCTCACGAGAAGGAACTATTGACATTCTTTGGTCATGTCGTGTTGTTGTTGTTGTTATCGATCCAGCGGCGCATGAGCTTTCGCCCTTTGGCCCCTTCTTTTGCTGGGGTGTCTGTGGATTACCTACCTCCCCGGGCAGCAGCTAGAAATGCCCTGTACCAGTTCTAAAGGAAATATGGGTTGTGTTTCTGCCTTTCCCTTTAACACGTAGCTAAGGTGGGGCTCACAGTGTTCTCATTCCCCGCCACCAGATTGCCTGCAGGTTTCGCTGAGCTCTTCATGTCTCTAAGCATGGCCTAAGCATGAGTAGTTGGGGCAACTGGATCGTCACGTCCTGAGTTCCTGTGCCTTCACGATAGTTTCCGGTATTCAGGGGGTTAGCATACTTGTTTCCATTCCTAAGACTGTTCAGCACACCTCTGGTTCCTTCCCTCCCACAGGGGGCAGTACGGTGTGGTGCACCGGGTTTATTATCGAGGTTTGCTCCTCTAGATCCATTGTGTTTTGCCTGGGGATTCGCACCCCCAGTTACCGGGACTACCTCGGGGAGGCTGTGACTCTTCGCCACGCACAATGGTCTTGAGGTAAGAGAGGTTTTGCTAGGTCAAGAGGCTGACACGACAATGGACGCTCCTTTCGTGAACAGATATTCACTAGACCTAGGGTGAAGTAAGGGGGGGGGGGGGGAACCCACTACCCACAACACCAACACTTCTTACCCCCTGCCTCTCGAGGCTCAGTCCCTGGTCATGTCGTGAGAAGAAGATAACTGGAGTACATCGTGACAGTGGTAAAGTTCAAGGGGAAAAGAGACAGAGGCAGACCAAGAGAGAAAATTCGGAACAGTTCAACATGATGACATAAAATTAGCTGCGTATCCTTTACAGGACGTTGCAGAACCAACCCCAGCATCCCCTGGCTGTTGTGTGGTTTCTCTAGGCAATTTTACTTCCAGTAGTTTGCCATTGCTTCCTGGACGGTCGACCCCTTGAAACTACTGTCGAAACCAACGCATGGTCCGCAGCTGGAATCGAACCCGGCACCCCGGTATTACGAAGCGTTCGCATCGACTTAGCCACAGAGCCGACCTGATGACATAGAAGATGAGAACTGAGAGTAAACGAGACGGACGGCTTGTGGATAGACACGCTTACCAACGCCACTCGGCATGGAAAATAGTAATAATATGGTAAAGCTAAGTGAGAATAATGACTGTAAAATGTAAAACTCGAAAAGGTCAGATTTAATTTTATGAATGTACTACCTGGAAGTCCTCCTCCCCCAACCCCCCGCCCTTTTTTGTAATAAAAAAGTGTGGAAAATCCCATTATTAACACCTTTTATGACTCGGAAAAATCCCCTTCACTAAGGTTGCCATGACTGGAATTAAATTTATTACTAATGAATACAAAGCTATTGTTCACATTTACTAGTAACAAGATGGAGAACTAGCAGGCCACATTCGGTCTCCTCGTGTTCATGTAGTCTTACGGTCCGTTTAATCCTTATTGATTTACTTAACCAAAATAGAAATGGCTATTAGTTTGATGACCCTATTCTACGGATGACAGAACATCGTTCTTCCTACCCTGCAATTTCAAAGTGAGCAATGGTGGGTTTGGTAGAGAGGTTTCGGAAACGACACAAGGACACATGTCATACGATTTTGTATTTACATTGTGATAAGCCATTTTAGTAGAAAGCACAGTAAGTTTCGAATCCGCATCTCCCCGTGTGGGTTCCAGGATTCTAAAATTAGGCAGACTTTATACCAGCGTCTGAAATAGAAGTGTTATCTCTCTGCTGCCCAAACTGAAGGTTTACATCAACCCAGTACTACTCTGCGCTTGCGAAACGTGGGCTGTGTATCAGCGCCATGCTAACAAGTTGAATCAGTTTCATTTAACTTGTCTCAAAAAGCTGCTCAAAATCAAATGGCAAGATGGGATCCCACACACTGTGGTTCTTGATACGGTAAACCTGTATAGCATCCACACGATACTGAAGAATTATCAGCTGCGTTGTGCTGGTCATCTAGCCGCATGCAAGACTATCGCATCCCAGAGTATTTTATGGCGATCTTCAGCAAGGGAAAAGATCACACGAATGAGACAAAAGCGATAAAAGGACACTCCTAAATCTGCTGCTCAGGACCGTTCTGGATCGCGTACATCCCTCAGGCATGGTGCGTCGGACTACAAGGAAGCGGAGATTGTACACGCAGAGAAACGGAGGCAGACTAGAAAGAACCATATCGCTAATCCAACACTAACTGCGGCTTCCACCTGTTGTCCACTCAAAAACTTCCAGGGCTCATACTGGACCAATCAGCCACCTTCGTACTCAAAATCATTGATCCTTGCAGATTTTTGGGGATGAAAGTAATTTTTATCACTCGTGATGGACGAACAACAACAGTATTATTTTAAACTATGAATAGGCTCAGTGAGTCCTACTTTTGCTAAGCTCTATCTATATTTAAAAAAAAAAAAAGTAAAGTTCCCTTTTCACGCCTTTCGGCGCATCGCGCATATGGGCAGAGCGTCCCATATTTTTACAGACCATCAGCACTCTGTGGGTAATGTGGTCAGCATTACGCCGGCTGTCTTTACTTTCCTAGGACAGACCATCCTGGTACCCATTTTAGGCAGGGTCGACCTGCGACTTCCCAAACCACGACAAAAATCCACGCAGCCTGCAGTGGGTTTCGATCACGGTATGCTGGCTTACGAGTCGGACTCGCAACGCCTTAGCCACGGACGCCGCATAAAAGTAAAGATCCCTTTACACGCCTTTAGGCGGATCGGGCATATGGGAAGAGCACCCATATTTTTACAGATCAATCAGCACTCTGTGGGTAATGTGGTCAGCATTACGCCGGCCGTCTTTACTTTCCCAGGACAGCCCATCCTGGTACCCATAAGAGGCTGGGTCGACCTGCGACGTCCCATAACCGATAAAAATCCACGCAGCCCACGCAGGTTTTGATTAGATATTAACACCTCCTTAATACAGACTCGTTTAATTCTTTGAGTGCCCCCCCCCCCCCACCCCCCCAACCCCTTAAAAAAAACGCACTTTACGTGTATCGATCATACTAGTGATAATATTTATCACATCTTCTGTCAGCGACTGTGGCTTAGTCGCTGAGAACGCCCTTCGTAATACCGGGGTGCCGTTTCCATCCCGGCTGCGAACGATTTGTCTTGGGTTGGTTTCGACAGTGGTACAGAGAGCTAACTGTCATAGGGCAATGGTAAACTACTGTCAAGCGAGATCCGGTACGTAAGCCAGATCTCGCTTGTTACTCGACAGTGAAAGGCAGTCGGCTGCCGCGGAGATAAATACACAACCGACAAATTAACCAAATCTCACCAGTACAGGCTGATACGTGTCGGCTCTGTGGCTAAGTCGATGCGAACGCTTCGTAATGCCGGGTTCGATCCCAGCTGCGTGCCATGCACCTTTCGTTGGTTTCGACAGTGGTATCAAGAAAGCCGACAGTCCAGAAAGAAATAGCAAACTACTGGACGCAAATTTGCCTAGAAAAACCACACAACAGCCTGGGGTTGGTTCTGCAACGTCCTGTAAAGGATACGCAACTAACCTCTAGCCTGTTGATAAACCTTCGTCTCGTCCGATAAAAGTACGTATTACATCAAGCGCAGCAGCAGATTTACTGGGGCCCGGAGTCATGAACTAGGCGGGCCCACCTTCCGAAATTGTCTAGGATTGTAACAGGACGAAACAATAAATCGACGAAGGACATTTTACTAATGACCGGTAGACTTCTGCTGTGTATTCTCCCCTGTGGAGTTTCCTAGGAAAACCACAACAGCCAAAAAAATGTTTGACTTGGTTCTGCAGCGTCCTGTATATACCCAGATAACCTTTTTTTTAAACATCCGATATTACAGAACAATATTTTGGTAACCATTTTTGTTTGAATCGGTAGTGTATCTAACACTGCTGAGTATTATCTCTACTGAACTTAGTCAGATCAGGAATCTGTTGATGTTAGCCATAACGCATTCAGATGCAAGGAGTTAAAGTAACAAATATGTGGGACTCGAAGAGTTAGGACGAACACCCGTAAACATGAACAAATCGTGTCCCTAACAAGGATTTATTATTCATATTATTAATTAATCAGTTTAGCAGGAATTCTTTTACCATAAACTTTTGATTTTTCGGTATAAAAAATGCCCTCATATATTTGAGATAGAGAAAGATAGATAGAGAGAGAGAGAGAGAGAGAGAGAGAGAGAGAGAGAGAGAGAGAGAGAGAGAGAGAAGAGAGAGAGAGAGAGAGAGAGAACGAGCGAAAAAACGAATGAATGAACTTTTTTTAAGGGTCATATATATATATATAGAGAGAGAGAGAGCGAGAGAGAGAGAGAGAGAGAGGGAGAGAGAAAGAATACTAGATGTGTAAGAAGGGAAGGGAGAAACAGAAGTAGAGAAGAGGTACGAGAAACCCGAAACATAATTTAAAACTAAATCACCAACAGTACCTGCCACAAATAGCTCCTTCTTCAAAGTAAAGCCTTTTCCAAAAAATTCTCATCGGTCGTTTCCCGACTCGCCGACAAGACGCACCAACAATCCACGCGCATTTTAAATACGACAATTTTCATCTAAAGTATCGTTTTTCAGTTGAGCAATCTGCTTCCCCCCAACCTTTTTGCAAGAGCATATCCCAGAGGCATTTTATTCAGTGGAAATCGTAAATGGTTCGCTTTCCACGGAATCAATACTTTTTATTTTTATGCAACTTTATTTAGTCTTTATCTCGACGGGGGTTTGGGATTTTCAAGTTTGTTCCGTTTCTAAACCACACACGGCGATCAAAGGATGCCATTATATTTTACATTTCAGCGACTATGTTTTCTCACTATCTGACGTCATGGAAATTTGCTCAGATGGTTACTGCGACCGATCAGGTCTCTGCAAAGGGGTACCGGCACAGAGAAGATACTGGGGTACTGCTTGGGGGTAAGGGTAACTCTTAGTCACCTTACATACTGTCTGTGATGGCCTGAATGGTCTCAACCTTGTTTAAGTGAGCAGTGATAACAATAACATATTTGAAATAACTAGGTCTGGACGAAAGAATACTTTATGTTATGAAATAATACCTCACAAATATTCTAGGAGAGAAGGAGCTCATGGTGCATGAGCACCCAGGATCCTGCTGCCAACTGCGTTCATTCAAATGGCCAGTCAGCGGGTTTACCAAAACTGGCCAGCATCTTCTCTCTCAGTCTTCTCTACTTCTTTTCCCCTCCAGCTTTCCTATCGTCTGATGAACTCCAGTTTTTTTATTCTCATGAAATGATCATACAATGTAAATTGTCTTTTTCTGATGAGGGCCATCGCGTGGCAGTTTCTTTTACCACATCGTCACAGTTTCAAAATAAATTGTTGGTAATCGTCCAACTGTCCATGATTCACTCCCTTATATCATAATATGATTGATTCAGCTCTTGAGAATTTTCTTTTTCCTCTCACTTGACAAAGACAGACTACATACAAGTAGATTTTTTTCTTTTCTTTGTAAAATGCTGCCTTTGCTTGAGCTATTCTACATTTGACTTCTTTAATGCATCTTCCATCATCTGTTATTAGGATACTTAAGCGTATCAACTGCGTATCAACACCCATAGAGGGTATATCGAAAGACAGAATAGGCTAACATACTTTTTTTTACGGGGTTGGGGGGGGGGGGTGCTACTTGGTATCATGGCATGGTGTCCGCCTCAAGTGCTAGAGGTTCCGGGCTCAACCCCCGGTAAGGGCTGGGAGTTTTTCACGTTGACTTGGACTACTAGTAATACCCCCTGGTCTCTGGGTAGTGAGATCAGACGACTATGTGCATTGTTGCGCACGTAAAAATTCCCTTGGTTGTTGCAAATCAAAACGAACCTAACGGCGCTGCCCTAGCAAAATTTGGAGTTAAAAATCTACCTAAAGTATTTCAAGATCCTCGCCGGTGTTACAAAGCCTGTGCACTGTGCCGAGCTTCTTCGGACTCAGACTTGAGTTAGAAGAAAAACGGAGCAGTTGTGGATTACTACATGTGTGCCATGATGTTGATCCGTTGCTCAAACCTCAAATTTGTTTTTGAGATTTGACCATAGTCTGAAGTACAAATATCACGTGGAACACACGATGATCACATGAAAGCGTGGCCTGGCGGCACTGAAGACTATAGTAACGTCACACATGGAGCACAAGCTGTTGGTCTTATTGTTCAGTCATCTTGTCCTTTCAGTAATTAATTAGTGCCCATGCATTTTAACACTATCCATTCCGAAGTGTTTAACACTTGGTCGGATTCAATATAAAGAATGCAAATATTTTTCAAAAGCACACGAGATACACCAATTAGAAAAATGAGGCCTATGCTTGGGTTGATGTGGGTTCTAGACTATCACTGGCGGAAGTAAAAGTAAATATAGAAGTTATTATGGATGAAAGACATCCTCTGCATAGCAATATGAAAGACTTTTAATGAGACCGGTTGAAAAGAGGGAGGTCATGGATGGCGTTGGTTCAAGATAACATCGTGCTTGTACCCTGGCTGAAGTAAATACACAGGGAGCAGGAAATGGTGGATTGGAACACACTACAGCAGTTTCCATCAGGTTATTATCAGATTAGGAAGATAAATTAGAGAGTGTTGTAACGGTATGACAGAACTAGAGACGTACAACAACTGACAGATGAAAGCGCTGAGCTTGATGATGCAACAGTGTATAAAAACGATGGTTCTGTGCTTTTGGGTGAATGATCTGGCTGGGGATTTTTTAGCTAGAGTGAAGGGAAACATCGTAGCAGAACAAAACTGTGCTTTTTATCTACAGTTTCAAGCAGAAGAATGGATGCAGCTCTGAAGTGCATAGCACTAAACAGAGCAACCAGAAGATTCCCAGTCGGTACTGCGGAATTTTCAAAATTGACAAATGTGGCATGAGTGGATATCAAGCACCAGCACTTCAACATGGTTTAGGTGGGTTTACTGTCCGGGACATAAAGGCATGAGAGGAAATGAAATAGCGGTTTTTTCTTGCTACATATACACTTGTACTGGGCGAAGGACACGCTGAAGACCATTTATAAACGATTGCTGACAGAAGACACGAGGTTTGATGAAATATCATGTGTAGGATTGTGTAAACGAGGAATTATTTGTGAATCAGGCAAGGAGGAACGAATAAGACGAAGAGAATTACGAGTTTATAATCAGTGTGCTGCTTAAGACATTCACTGCCAGAAGAGAAACACGTATTGATATGCTCTGTATCCTATGTTATCAATCTTTATCAGTAAATGAATGAACCTGCTTGAGCTTATCCCATTAACTCGCTGCATTTATAAGGGAACATTTTCTTCATCAGTTCTCGTTATGCCTAGTGGCACATGAGGTTTCAGAGAGGACTTCCCATGCTTTCCTGGCCTGTGCAATCTTCACTGCAGTTTTCCATGTCAAAGATGCCGCACTCAGGTCACTTTCCATTGTTCGTCTCCATGTTGTTTTTGGGGCCCATATTTTCTCTTTCCCTCAGGTGTCCATGTGAGAGCTGTTTTGGCAGGTATATCAGGATTCATTCTCATAACGTGGCCAAGCCATCTTCATCTTGTCTTGGTTATCATACTGTCTAAAGTTTCTTGGTTTGTGACTTGAAGTAGTTTAGTGTTTAAGATTCTATCTGGCCAGAAAATTTTGATAATTCTACGTAGAGATGTGTGGTGGAAGGTGGACATCTTGTGTGCATCCTTTTTGGTCATTCTCCAGTTTTCCGCTTCATAAAGAAGAACTGGCAACATTTTCTTAGTAATAATAAAAAAAAAAAAAAGCTGTATTTTATTTTCAGAAATGAAAACTATATCATCAGTATATCGCAAGTTTTTCACAATATGCCTATCAACCGATATTTTGACATACCATGTATGGGTCTAATTATTAGTTCGCTGTAAAAAATTGAATACATCAGGTGATAATACACACCCCTAACAAATTGTTAAATGTTCACATTTGGTGATATTTGCCCTCAGAAAACCCATACTGCTCTTCAACAATTTAAAGAGCCTTTTTCTTCTCGTTTTTTTTTTTTTTTTTTTCATTAATAATATTTAAGTTATTTGACTTAATAAACTAACTGTCCGATTGAAGGGTAAAGATATGAACAGAGATCATTTTGAGATTGGCAAAAGTATTCTTGCATGCTATACATAGCCAGTTCTGGCATTTGTGAAAACTGGGTAATTAATCAACATGCATAACAGTGTACTGAGGGCTCAGAGATGCTTTTTTACAGAATAATCCTACGAATTCCTTAAACAGCCAAAAGAGAAATCCAGATATTTTGAATGAGTTGAGGGCTTGTAGACAAATAATCACAAACATTGTAAACAGATAGGACAGGCTTGTATTTTTTTTTTTTTTTTTTTTGAGCGATGGGGGGAAAAGGGGGAGGTGGTTATTTTATGAGAAGAAGGACACTGGAAAGTAATGTGGGGGGTGGGTGGGGGGGGGGCGAGACAGAAGAAAACACGAGAAGATTTTTAAAAGCTTTTTTTAAATACATGGAGGGGTATCAATACACGAACTGATCATTGAAGACAACAGATAGTGGAGAGGCATGATCGTCCACGTCGGTCGGCAATGCACTTGCTGATGATGATCACCACAGTGCAAATCTTCCTATTTATTCACCCAACTTTCTAACCAGTCATCCGTCTCTGACTTGCGTGTCTGGGGTCCCCCCCCCCCCCCCCCCAGTCTCTTCCCATCGTTTGTCGGGTGAGTGGATGATTTGTTAGAAACGTTAACAGCTTTGGACACGCTATTTTAAGTAACACAGTAGCACATTTTTCAGGGTATTCCATTAAACGCCACATACAGTCTGTATACAACAGTTGTTCACGAAGATCATTATTTTATCCTCATGTATATTTGGGGCTATAAGTGAGCTACATATGCTGTATATATTCACTGTGTTTTTACACATAAAACAACTGTATTACACGCTAAAATAGGAAGGCCTATGCATCATTGTTCATGTCGATGGTGAATGTGACAAGACAGACCAGTTCACGTTATAAAAAATATTTCACAATAGGAAGAAAAGTTTTCTGAGGAAGTATTGCTATCGCATGTTGACATGTTTCTTCTCAGTCAGTCTCTCATGTTGACATGTTTCTTTTCGGTCAGTCTCCAGGGTGTCTTACAGTGCCCCATATGTTGAGGGGTGGAGGGGAATATACCCGCTACAACCTAATAAGCACAGACAGACAGACAGACAGACAGACAGACAGACAGACAGACAGACAGACAGACAGACAGACAGACAGCCAGCCAGCCAGACAGCCAGACAGCCATCAGCTAGACCGACAGATCGTTAGATAGATAGATCGCTACATCGATCGCTAGATCGATCGCTAGATCGATCGCTCGATCGATCGCTCGATCGATCGATCGATCGATCGCTCGCTCGATCGATCGCTCGCTCGATCGCTCGATCGATCGCTCGATCGCTCGCTCGATCGCTCGATCGCTCGATCGCTCGTTCGATCGTTCGATCGCTCGATCGATCGATCGATCGATCGATCGATCGATCGATCGTTCGATCGTTCGATCGTTCGATCGTTCGATCGTTCGATCGATCGATCGATGGATGGATGGATGGATGGATGGATGGATGGATGGATGGATGGATGGATGGATGGATGGATGGATGGATGGATGGATGGATGGATGGATGGATGGATGGATGGATGGATGGATGGATGGATGGATGGATGGATGGATGGATGGATGGATGGATAGATGGATGATAGATAGATAGATAGATAGATAGATAGATAGATAGATAGATAGATAGATAGATAGATAGATAGATAGATAGATAGATAGATAGATAGATAGATAGATAGATAGATAGATAGATAGATAGATAGATAGATAGATAGATAGATAGATAGATAGATAGATAGATAGATAGATAGATAGATAGATAGATAGATAGATAGATAGATAGATAGATAGATAGATAGATAGATAGATAGATAGATAGATAGATAGATAGATAGATAGATAGATAGATAGATAGATAGATAGATAGATAGATAGATAGATAGATAGATAGATAGATAGATAGATAGATAGATAGATAGATAGATAGATAGATAGATAGATAGATAGATAGATAGATAGATAGATAGATAGATAGATAGATAGATAGATAGATAGATAGATAGATAGATAGATAGATAGATAGATAGATAGATAGATAGATAGATAGGATAATTTTAACAAATATTTTTTTTTTGAAAAAAGGATCATCGTAAGAACAGTAGAAAACAAAAATATGTCATAGAGAGATAAAGAAATGGTAGGGAGGGAGTCGGGGGGGGGGGGTGTGTTGCAATATGTGTGTGCGTGTGTTTGGGTCTATATGTGTGAGAGCCTCTCTGTTAACTTCATAACTAGACAGACTGTCAAAATGAACAAACAAAAAGCACAAGAGGACTAGCTGAATGTTTGCAAGAAGACAACATCAGCATTGTCCAATCGGCTTGATAAGGAGGAAAATCAAACTACCACAACAATCGAGGGACCAAATTAACAGAGAAATCGACTAGAAGGGTGGATGAACGTGTGTATATATTTTATTGAATATGTGTTGTTGCGTGTGGTACGTTTGTGTTTGTGGCACACCGTTGTGTATCTGTGAGATGAATTGTGTCAAGTGTGTAACAGCGAGTATGTCCTCTTTGTATAAATAGTCATGTTTGGACAACAGGGGTTTTTACTTTATGAAGTATACAGCTTTCATGCGTTTCTTTTTCCTGGTTGTCTCTTTGAACCCTGGTTGATTCAAGGATAAAATATACACGTATAGCTTTTTATTATGCATTTTAATTTTGGCAAACCAGATCATGTATTTTGCGTTGGTTTGACAGCTGGTCTAGACGCAAGTTCTAACAGAAGGGCGGGAAGAAAGAGCAGTCCTCTTTTGATCTGGCAGCTTCTACATCATACTTCGTTCTAATCGTTCAGAGTATACAAGGTAGACCAAGCGAGGGATCATGATTCACAGACAACTCATCATCTCTACAGTACTGCCCAGGATTTGAGCTTTGGATGAGCTGTGACTTTCTTTAGTACAATATAATTATAATCGATCCAGTCTCGGTCCTTTGAACAGATTGTGTTCCTTGTCAGTTCCTCGTGTATTTTCATAATGACAATGAGTGGTTCTAGTTTCACGTGTCGACCTTCTTAATAGTTAATAGTCCAACATTTTAGAGGGTGATCAGACTGGGTTTCCCCGGCTTTCTGATGCTTTTAACGACCCCAAAGCATATAGAACTGACCCTAACCCCAACCCACCTACGTGCCAGTGGAGAGTGCACCCTAGGTCTCAAGACTGCATGCAGCCTAGATCCCACGACTGCATGCAGTCTATCTACCTCCCATTGAAATATTAGAATGGTCCATGACATGTTGATTAACCTTGTTTGGGGTGGGATATTAATAAAGCACCAAATTCTTTTATAAACAACTACTATAAACTTATTGTCTCTGTCATTGTCGCTCTGAGACCTATATGTTCTCTTAGATTCTTACATCGGGGCCTTCTACAGATGTTTCTAGATAGCGAATTCTCTAAGATCTTACATGATTACTAGAAAACTCTTCACATTATTTATAAGAAGACTGATTCTTGTCTAGAAGACCGAGTGAGAACGCATCATCATCATGTGCCCTGCCACTGGCGTAGACGCTCATGCATCTGCACAGATCACGATCCCTGGTTGATTGGAAAAGCTCTCTTGATGATATCCCCCATGCCATTGTATTAGCCAATCCAGCATCATCTCTCTTGGTCTACTTCTACCTAATTTTTCCACTAATCTTTCCAGTTGTCTTGTTGTTCTCCATTGTCCCTCTTCTCATTACGTAGACAAAGAACAGTGCTTGTCTCTTTCTTATTGATGCATATAGAGATCTACTTTCATTAGCTTCTTTCAATCAATCGTTGGTAGTGTGAGAACTTCACATACATAATGTCTGTCGATAAAGTACAATAGCAGAAGTACTGACATTAAATAGTACTACAAATATATGGGGCAACATTCACCAAGAGATTACAGTAAGCATTTTAAGAACTAAGTAAAAAATAGGGAAAGGACCCTTTTCCACGCCTTTAGGCTATACGGCATATAGGACTAGTCCTATATTTGTATAGACCAATTGGCACAAGATGGTGGTGTGGTCAACATCACGTCAACTGCCTTTGCTTCCCGGAACTGCACCTGGTACCCAATCAAGGCTGGGTCGACCTAGGAGTCAAGGTCATTTTAAAAAAAAGTCCGGCACCGCCAGGGAGCGAACCCATGGACTTCTGATCCGCACGCAAACGTTTAGCCGTTACGCCACGGCGACTCGCATTTTTAGAACTAGTAATTTTCAAATGGCAGCACAAAGTTGAGAACTATGAATAATCTTGCAATCACTAAAGAAAACGCCATCTGAAATTAACTGTTAGAAACAAGAATATCATAGGTCATTAAGAGGGATAAACATAAAAACGCTTTTAATCAAATAATTTTAACATGCATACACTAAATTTAAATATAGTTCGTTATTTTTTTTTTAAATTGTGTTGGCGTACGCTCTTAAAAAGAACCATCGGCACAGCTGGGCTGTGATATTTGGACCTTTCAGTCCAACTTATTATTCGCCAGTTACTAGATGCTTATTAGGGAGCAAAAGGTCATTACATCCCCCTTGCCCCTCCAAAATAAGGCCTGGAACTCAAACAGGGAAGACAAGTTACTAAAGCATCAATTAGACTAATTCATCTATGTTAACAGTGATCTAAATATTTTTCTTTTCTACTTTATTGGCCAAATTCGAAATAAAACCATATGGGGGGAAAATAAGTCAATAAATTGAACAACAACCAAGCAATCTTTAGGTAGCCACACAACACAGCTTGTGAATTGCTTGCTAGTGCTTTCAGCTGAAAAGATGGATGCGTCATCAGAATAAAGAAAAGGCATTAACGACGAATAATTGCAAGCAAGAGGTGTCTTGGGACTGGAAACGTTATATCTAATTAGATGATGCAACAGCTCCATACGTATGAGAAAGACAAACACGGTCTTTGTCTTAGCTGGATTTATTTCAAGGACAAAGGAAAAGAGATTTTGTAACAATGTACTGTTATTTATCTGACACGTAGGTATACTGAGAGTTATCTCTGGAATAGTATTTGATTATGGCGGTTGTAGTCGATGTAATGTTTTTGGTAGTGATGGTGATGATGAAGGAGAAGCAGAAGACCACGAAGACCACAAAGAAGACAACGAAGAAAAAGATTACGATGAAGACGATACAGACGACGAAGATGAAAACGAATAAGACGACGAAGACGAATAAAACGACAAAGACGAGAGTGAAGAAAAAGACGATGAAGACGAAGAAGAAGATAAAGGCGAAGAAGAAGACGAAGACAACGAAGACAAAGACGACGACAAAGACGATAAAGAATACGAAGACGAAAAAGACGACGAAGACGATAGTGAAGAAGATGATAAAGAAGACGATGAAGATGAAGATGATTATAAAGACGAAGAACAAAAGCGAAGAAGGTGACCACAAAGAAGACGAAGAAGACGATAAAGAAGACGACAGAGACGAGGACGACGCCATTGCCGCTGACGACGATGAAGAGGAAGACAAAGAGGAGGAAGAAGAAGCAATCGATGTGGTGATAATGATGTGGTGACGATAATGTGGTGATGATGATGTGGTGATGATGTGATTATGATGATGATGATATGATGATATGGTGATAATGATGTGGTGATGATGATGATGATGTGATGATGACGATGATGTGGTGACGATGGTGTGATGATGATGACGACAATATGATGCTGATTTGGTGACGAAGATGTGGTGATGATTATGATCTGGTGATGACGACTATGTGGTGATGATGATGTGGTAATAATGATGACGATGTGATGATGATGATGTGATGATGATGATGATGTGATGATGATGATGTGAGTATGTTGATGTGATGATGATGATGTGATGATGTGATGATGGTGATAATGTGGTGACGATGATGTGGTGATAATACTGTGGTGATGATGACGACGTCATGATGATGTGATGACGACGATGATGATGGTGTGATGATGATGATTATGTGATGATGATGTGATGATGATGATGTGATGATGATGATGATGTGATGACGATGATGTGGTGATGATTACGACGATGTTACGATGATGTGGTAACGAGGATGTGGCGATGATGATGATGTGGTGATGATGATGGTGTGGTGATTATGTGATAATGATGATGATGATGTGAAAATGATGTGATGATGATGTGATGATGATAATGATAATATGATGACGATAATGTGATGATGATGACGACGATGTGACGAAGATGTGATGACCATGATGTGGCGATGATGATGATGTGGTGATGATGATGATGTGGCGATGATGATGATTTGGTGATTATGTGATGATGATTATGATGTGATGATGATGTGATGATGATAATGATAATATGATGACGATAATGTGATGATGATGACGACGATGTGACGAAGATGTGATGACCATGATGTGGCGATGATGATGATGTGGTGATGATGATGATGTGGCGATGATGATGATTTGGTGATTATGTGATGATGATTATGATGTGATGATGATGATGATGTGATGATGATAATGATAATGGGGTGACGATTATGTGGTGATGATAACGGCGATGTGATGCTGATGTGGTGACGATGATGATGATGTTGTGAAGATCATCACGTGATGACGATTATGATGTGCTGAAGATAATGATGTTATGATGATGATGTGATGAGGATGTGATGATGTTGTGATTATGATAGTAAAAAAGAAAAAGATGGAGACACGGCCCAATTTACCCCATAAATCTTTGATGCCCGTTCAAATTGTCGAATTCAACTAAAAATATGTCAGTGAAGACCAAATGCAGCCGGCCTTCGTTACAGCCACGCCACTTGATTGATTGACAGTGTATACAGATGTTAGAGTCTCCCCCCCCCCCCCAATAATTCACAACTCCACACCCCCCCCCCCCACTCTTCCCCATAAAAAAATCGTATCCGTCCTTTGTGCAGCGCTCTTTCGTTTGAATATCCTCTTTTCGTTGAGGGCTGAACTCAACCGGTGTGAAAGTTATAATCAAGCGTGATAGAAAACACAGAAAGTCCGTTTTCTAAGATTATGTTTGCTACAGTTGCTTCTTTTGCGCCGTTAGATTATTTTATAGTTTTTAGCTGCAAACTTATAAAGTGATAAAAAGATATATTAACTTCTAATTCTTGAAATATTGTACTACATTTAAAAAGTAGGTAAAATGATAGTAAAGGACTGCATTAGAAATTAGGGACTATCAAAAGTGATTGACTAAAATAACATAGAAGGACGTAATTCTAGATCACATAGGTCTATACCATACATCAGTTGCTTCTTATAAAGCTGCTTCTTATGAAGGCGATCCTCTCTGCTCTAACCTTTAATTTGTAGCACAAAATAGCGAAGCCGACGACTCTTTCTGCTCTAGTGTACTCTAGTTCTACAGTAGACTAAAAGCTAGGCATATTTAAATTTATATAACCATTGGTGCTATTGCAATGATTTGAGATGAAATATGTCAGTATTCCACAGTTTTGGATTGAAGGCTGTACGATAGATATGGCCAGAGAAGATACCTTGTTAGGGGTGCCTAGTTGGTCGTGTTCTTAGTACACTTGTTTCCATAGCGAGAGGCTAACGCCACCTGGAGGTGAAAGGTTCGATTTACAGCAAGGTATTTTGAGCTTTCGATGTTTGTGTTTATGGTGTGTCCTTCTATCATTCTACTTCTTTATATGAGTGCCGATGAATACATTATATGTTTAATTATGTATATATATATATATATATATATATATATATATATATATATATATATATAATGTATATATATATATATATATAATGTATATATATATATATATATATATATATATATATATATATATATATATATATTTATATATATATATATATATATATATATATATATATATATATATATATATATATATATATATATATATATATATATATATATATATATATATAGATATATATTAGGCTGTACCGAATAGTGGTTTTCACTATTCGGCCGAATTCGAATAGCTTAACCAACTATTCGGCCGAAAAGGAATACGAATACGAATAGTGTATCATCATTATCAGGTGCTTTGCCGACTGGCATGGGCGATTATGCCTCGCCACAATCTGCGATCTCCTGCAGCATGTATTAGTTTGTGAACTGACACACCTCCATGCCATGCAACAAGACTATCAAGAATCCTCTCTCATTGTCTTCCTCTATCCCTGCTTCCACATATCTTTCCAGTGGTCACCACATGTTCCATTTTCCCTCATCTTATTACATGGCCGAAAAATGATGACTGTCTCCTTTTGATGTCTGTGATAAGTTGTTTTCGGGCTCCCACCCCTTTCAAAAATATCTTGGTTGCTTTTATTGGGCTGTCCAAGGTATTTTAAGCATTGTTCTGTAAAACGACATCTCTGAGGCCTCAAGAAATTGTTTGGCCTGGCTACCGATTGTCCAGGACTTACAGCGATATCTTAAAACTTGATGTATGTAGCAAGCAAGAATTCTTTTTCTAACCTTTAATGACAAAGATATATTGCATAAGATGTTCTTCATTTTAAAAAATGCAGTTTTTGCCTGTCTTATTATGTTTCTTATTTTAGTATTGCATCTTCCATCTGATGTTATCCATGTGCCCAGATACTTAAATTTCTGTACTTCCCCTCCAACCCCCCCCCCCCCCCCCCCCCCCACCCAAAAAACCATTGACTTTTGTTGCACATTTAGGAATAATTATTTTCTTTGATACAACCATTACTTCTGACTTCCCACTATTCAAACTGAGGCCCATTCTTCCACTTTCGAATAGTGTATAAAATATATCTTTAAAAAAACATCCATTATGTCAAATGTACGCTGAAATTGTACTTCACAAGATGTAATACAGAATAGTAAACATTTTTAAAAATGTCATGTTTTGCAACCTTCAGTCAGTCAGTCTGTGGTAACTAATAACTAGTAATGAAAATATTCTTAGTTGTATAACCAGTAACTGAACTTGTAAATTTTCACTGACAGCTTAGTTAATCCATGAAAGCGACATTAGCTTTCAAAACCAAAAAAACAAAAATCGTTCCATGTTGTCAGCATTAAGGCAGCTTCTCGTCTCACTAAAGGTATTTCCAGCTGTAGTAAACAGACGTTCACTTGGTACCCTTGTAGGTGGTGCACAAAGATAACGCTTGACAGTATGAACCAAGGTGGGAAATCTTGATATGTTTAATTTCCACCAGTCCAGAAACTGATGTAAGGTAACCACTATTCGTATTCGGCGCGACCGCAACTATTCGGCCGAATACCGAATAGATATTAGGTCCACTATTCGGCTACGAAGCGAATACGAAGCGAATATTCGGTACAGCCCTAATATATATATATATATATATATATATATATATATATATATATATATATATATATATACATATATTGCTAGTGACCCATACGGCATGTAATATAAGGCACATACTTTATTACACTAAAGGCGCACGGCTGGTGATGGGTGTCTGCATCAGGCTTATAATATCTGTCAGGTTATATCTTTCACAGCCTATACTCTCGTGAAATTCTCAGGTGAAAAGGGTATATTTCAATGCAGATATACATAAACGTTTGCAGAGAATACTTTCTGTCAATCTTCTGACTTCGGAAGGTACTACGAGAATGACGCCAAGATTTAAAAAGTCCCTGAAGTAGAAGAAGGAGGGATTCCTTCCGGAAAGATAGGCGCTGATTCGGCCATGGAAAATGTCTTCGCCCATAATGGAAATCACTTACATCTGAGTGACTTCATAATATAACTCACTCCCAAAATATTAAGGACTGAATAAGATTCAATTTCATCAATCTAACCAATACTAATGTCCTAAGTTCCTAAGTACTATTTCTGTATGCTATAATCGTCCACATTCAAACTCAGTTTATTTACGTAGTGGGATACGGAGTATAGACTGAACCAAAAGTATGGGGGTGTTTTGCTGGCTTCGTGACAAGTCGGAAAGAGCTCTAGTTGTCCTGCGTTGGTTTTGACAGCGGTACCAACAGTTGATCGTCCAGGAAGCAATGGCAAACAATACAACTTAAAATTTGCATAGAAAAACCATAAGAGCCAAAAATGTTGGAGTTGGTTCTGCAACGTCCTGTACAGGATACGCAACTAACATTAAATCAGGATTATTATTATTTTCGTTATTATTAATACAATTATTATTAATAATATTAATAGTATTATGTGCTGGAACGCAAAACAAAATAATGTATTGGAAATAATATAAACTGTATGAACAAATGCTCAAGAGAATGCCAATAAAGGTGTGGGAGGAGGGGGGGGGGGTGGCTTCGGCTCCTTACAAATATCGGGGAGAGCTCAGTAGCCCTAAACAAATACCAGGGAAGGGAAGGGTGGATTCAAGATACATAAGCTTCCAAGTTCCGGCTCCTATGATAACAACGTGATGAAAATAATGACTGTGATGCTGCCATTTGCCAGATAGGAAGGTAGAATAATTTAAAACATGAGTACATTTAAACATAATCATTGTATCTATGTGTACAGTTACACAAGGGAAATGAATGGTCGTAGACCACGAAGCAGACCAAGAAGAGAATGAAGAGATAATGTCCAGAGAGATCTGCAAACACTTGGTGTTACCAACTGGAAAGAGGAGGCCAACCAGAGAGATGAGTGGAGGCGGGTGATATCTGCAGTAATGAACCTCAAGGGCTCGAAATGCTGAAGAAGAAGATCTCAGTTGGTTACATGCACACTATTAGATTTAGCT
>CAJHNH020000126.1:7500-57500 GCA_905116865.2 Candidula unifasciata | reverse complement strand
ATTTTTTGTTATTTGAAGCCCCACCCTGGCTTTTGCCAGGGGCCGCAATATAGGCAGGCCATAAATATGGCCAAATGTCTGAACGCGGTTTCTGGGACCTCTCCACGGCGATCCTCATCCATATGGTGGCACTTTGTGTCATCGGGTGTTTATCGCTTGTGTGATGTCCTGGTGGGGTAGAAAGTCAGTCAGTCAGTCGACTGAAGAAAGAGGGAGTCCAACAGTAACATGCTGGAGATCACACCTTTGATCATTTCGTGAAAAGGGGGACATCTAGTGTATTCCGTAACAATGGGAAAGCTGAAGGGAAAGAGATTCAAAGAAAGAACAGTTTGACATTAAGACATCTTTTTTAAAAATGACTGCAAGTATATAGGACAGAAAGCTGTAGATATGCATAACTATCAACGCCATAAGGCATTGTTCATAATAATAAAAAGAATATAAGTCTTATCATAATATTGTATGATTAGTAAACAAGACATGATTAAGTGAACCTATAATTTTTTCTTTCAATAATAAAAATAATAAAAATAATTCAGAAAGATAGAGAATGGCTTTGTTAGAAGTGGTTAGTGGCTCTACATCATTCACAACTGACAAGGTTTTTTTTTCCGTGCTAGGACATTGTGGGGGGGGGGGGGGGTACGAGTAAATGAGCAATCTGATAGACTTGAAGGTTAGGCTGATGTGAAAGTCGCACAAGCCATGGACCAGGCTGATATACAGAATGCTCTAATAGATTTAAGACGTTTGCCTAAAGAGTTGGGAACTGTGAATATGCAACCACAGTCAGACGGAAAGAACAGCAGGGTAAACGGGCAGCCAAAGAAGAATAATAAACTAACACAAAACTAGTGTCATCAGCCGCTACACGTTGTGGGATTTACTGAGGAGGATCTGAGCACTTATGGACTGAATGGTTCGATGATCAATGAGGATAATTTGTCGACTAAGTAATAATAATAATATTAATAATAGTTAAACTACAGTAATATCATAACATTCACCGAGTCAGTAGTTCTCAGCCTATGGGTCACGACCTTTTGTGTGTGTGGATCGAACGATTTTTTTACATGGACCAAAGACCATCGCAAAAACAAAATTCACTGAAGTTATTAAGTAGCGATAAAAACAATTGTATATTTGGGCGTCGCCACAACATAAGAAACTGTATTAAAGGGAAGCCACAATATGAGGAACTGTATTGAAGGGTCGCCACAATATGAGGAACTGTATTAAAGGGTCGCCACAACATGAGGAACTGTATTAAAGGGTCGCCACAATATGAGGAACTCTATTAAAGGGTCGCCACAACATGAGGAACTGTATTAAAGTGAAGCCACAACATGAGGAAATGTACTAAAGGGTCGCCACAACATGAGGAACTGTATTAAAATGAAGCCACAACATAAAGAACTGTACTAAAGGGTCGCCACAACATGAGGAACTGTATTAAAGGGTCAACACAACATGAGGAACTGTACTAAAGGGTAGCCACAACATGAGGAACTGTACTAAAGGGTAGCCACAACATGAGCAACTGTATTAAAGGGTCGCCACAACTTGAGGAACTGTACGAAAGAATAGCCACAACATGAGCAACTGTTTAAAGGGTCGCCACAACATGAGGAACTGTACTAAAGGATAGCCACAACACGAGGAACTGTATTAAAGGGTCGCCACAACATGAGGAACTGTACTAAAGGATAGCCACAACATGAGTAACTGTATTATAAGGTCGCCACAACATGAGGAACTGTACTAAAGGATAGCCACAACATGAGGAACTGTATTAAAGGGTCGCCACATCATGAGCAACTGTATTATAAGGTCGCCACAACATGAGGAATTGTACTAAAGGGTAGCCACAACATGAGCAACTGTATTAAAGGGTCGCCACATCATGAGCAACTGTATTATAAGGTCGCCACAACATGAGGAATTGTACTAAAGGGTAGCCACAACATGAGCAACTGTATTAAAGGGTCGCCACAACATGAGGAACTGTACTAAAGGGTAGCCACAACATGAGCAACTGTACTAAAGGGTAGCCACAACATGAGCAACTGTACTAAAGGGTAGCCACAACAGAGCAACTGTATTAAAGGGTCGCGGCATTGGGAAGGTTGAGAACCACTGACCTAAGTGACCAAGAAGTAAGAATTCATCTTCCGCTTCTTAGTGTTCTCCGCCTGTATATTCCTACCTATCGTTATTTGTCCACTTTTTTTCCGTTCAGAACCGAGCATCCCAGCCATTTGCACTCCGATTTCGAAGAAAATATTCCTATTTAGTGGTCTTTAAAAATTATTTAGATAGCCTATTCCGCACTTAATGAAAAATGCGCAACTCACCCGAGACTTATAACACCCGCGCAGTTTAATGTTGTGAAAAGTTTCCGTTACGAAATGTGCTCAAGATACTGTAAGCTTCTTCTTCTTCTTCTTCATGTTCACCAGCTGTAAACTCAGGCGGAAAGTTGTGGTTTTTCATCCACTTTAGGACTGCAGTCCTGATCCAGAACCTGAGTGTTGCGTGTGTATCCGTTTTACAGATCTGACTAATTTTAATGCAGACTGCTGGTTCCTTGCCTCTCAGGCAGATGCACTCCGACTTCAAAGGAAGCTCCTTATTAGTCAACTCTTACTACATGCTTTTGGGTAGGCAGTGGGTTTATTCTTGTTTTCCCTATAATAGGGCCCCAGAACCCACACGGGGAGTTACTGTAAGCATGCTGATTGTTTGCTTTGAATCGATGTCTATTTTTTTTTGTCCATTCACCACAAATAAGGCCAAAAAAAATATCTAGAGGTTTGTTTACACACACACACACACACACACACACACACACACACACACATATCTCTCTCTCTCTTTATATATATATATATATATATATATATATATATATATATATATATATATATATATATATATATATATATATATTACAAGGACATGATTCCAAATTTCAACAACTTACTTTGAACGGTAACTGAGTTACAGATTTTGAAAGTTTCAATTTACTTCCGGAACGGATTATAGCTAAGAGATATGAAAAGTCTCATAATACCGTGCGAACAATGTTGAAGCACGGTTGCAACGCTAATCCACAATGCCGGAACTGGCAGTTCGATTTCTCGGTAAAGTGACACACTTTTTTCTCTGTACGGGGCAAAATCCTTTAGCCACATAATGAGAAGAGAGACATTGGAAAACATTGTGACAACTGGAACTATCAGTGGGAAAAGAGGCTGAGACAGACCAAGAGGGTTGATGCTGAATGTGCTAAAACGATGGCATGGAGGGATATCATCAAGAGAGCTGTTCCAGGCAACCAGGGATCGTGATCTGTGGAGACGCATAAGCGCCTACGCCAGTTGGCAGGGCACATGATCATGATGATGATCAGTTCTAAAATGAAAGTTGTTTTCTTGTCCTTGAAATGCAAATTATGTATCTCCTTGAAAGACAAATGTATATCATTATAATTGATAACAGAGTCGTGGCTAACACTGAAAGAAAAAAAAATATATCTTCGTCCTTATATCTCTCTCCAAAGCTATAATTTAAAGTTCAGAAGTGTGTCTTGGAACAAGGACGTTGGTCTGACCAGCTTCACTCTGTAATTAAAGAAATACATTTGCTGATAGAACTGTCTGGCCCCCTAGATTATTCTCGTCTCAGATCGGGGACAGTTCACTTCGCAACATTGTTAGTTGTTCCTGGTGTGGCCAGACTGGAAATGCCAAATGTTTCCGTAGAAAGTGTCACCATTCAATAATTGACAAAATCGAACTTGCGTTTGTCCTTGGCCATAACGTTTGCTACAAGGCTACCACTGACTTAAATATTCCAAAGTTACTGAATGGATGAATAACAAATGTCCCGGAAACGAAATATTTCTGCTATATTTAACACTGTGTGGGATTAGAAAGAACCGTAATGGAAGAAGATGTGGTTTCTTTAAGAAGTAACAAGTGTCAATAAACACAGAAAAACAGCACAAAACCACGGAGATATACTGGAGACACATTGAACATGTTAAGTACACACACCCATATATATATATATATATATATATATATATATATATATATATATATATATATATATATATATGCATGCTGTATACATACTCTACAAAATAGTATTACCAGAACTTAATGTGGACGGTAATGACTGCACAAAACAGCAAAATCGAAACAACAGAAGTCAAATGTCTGCGACGAATCCTTAATGTAACGTAAAGAGGTAGAATGAGAAATGACTATATAACGAAAGAAGCTGAGTAGAAGCCAATACTAAACTACATCAGGAGACAACAGATTGAATGGCTCGTACATGTGCCAAGACTAACCCCGCCCTTCTGACGGCAAAAGGCTTGATCACTTCGCCAATGGGAACTGCTGACAACACACAACAGTACCATGAGGAGACAAATCATGACCATAAAATGGGATGAATTAACAAAGAGTGAGGAGATCAAAGAAATGTTAAGAAATGTTAAGTTAAACCAAGCACCAGCAACAATCAGCTAAAACCCACAATAATTGAAGCAAAGAGAGTTGCACCAGACCAGACCCAGAACCCCAAGTACAACACCGGACTTAGGAAGACAAAGAACAGGAATATCAGGTGTGACTTCACATCACAAAGATGGGAAACCAAATAAGATAGCCAAGGAACCTTCCTTCATATAGCAGGCCTCAGGGCGGCTGAAAAAGGATCAAGTTTGATATTTTTGTTAAACAACTGGAATTGGAATTGGAGAGAAGTATCTGGACAAATACCGGTATCGACTTCAAAAAGACAAAGAAGGTTGAGATATATTGGGCCCACTCTGAGACGAAATGCGCAAAGAATTACAAAACAGGCACTGAAATGGGAAACAAATGGTCTGAGAGAGAGAGAGAGAGAGAGAGAGAGAGAGAGAGAGAGAGAGAGAGAGAGAGAGAGAGAGAGAGAGAGAGAGAGAGAGGACATCTGATGGAAACATTAGGAAGAACAATATTACGAGAGGCAACAAATAATGGGCTGAACTCCATGTCAAAGAAAATTGCATGCAATAGAGTAGAGCGGACGAATCGAACACGAGCCCTGTGTCACGTCTAACGCCCCATAGAGGATGATAATGATGACGATGCTGACGACTTTAACTTGTAAATAATAATTCCTGTACTACTGTAAGAAGATGGATCGACACCCAGAGTTTGGCATGTAGGTAAAACATTTTTATACTGCTGGAGGTTGACCTCAAACCATTATTTCGAAGATATAATGAGCAACGACTTTGTGTGCCTCAGATCATTATTTCGAAGTCATAATGTCCTTCGACTTTGTATGTTTTATAGATAACAGAAAAAGAACTGTAGGCCAAAGACAAAAAGGTAGTTGACATTTATTTTCTATGAATGTGACATATTAACTGAAAATAAATTCGATTGTTCCGTTCCGTTGCTTGGTGTAACGAGAAAGGATTAACTCAGGAACGATGATATCAGGAGGAGAGTCGGCACAGAACCAATACTGAACTTTATAAGTATGCAGCAAGTCAAATGGTTTGGCCATGTAACAAGACTGGCATCAGACAGGGTACCAAAGAGAGCAATCTTATACTGGTACAGACCCAGATGTCTACCACGCAGAAGATTGACAGACAAAATATCAGTGATACTGAAAAGCACTTTGTGCGTAGCGAACAAAAAGGCCTGTTCCAGAGATCCCTTCCTGTCCTGACGCCGCGAGGCATTCCAGGAGTAGAGAAAAGAAAGAAGTTCCGATCCGTTCTGTTTTGAACCTCCAAGCCTGCTATTTAAAACCATGAATACTATGCGATAACAAAATCTCAAATTAAATGGCAGACCCACAGGGCAAACAAAGTAATACCAGCCCCGTGAATCACTTAGATTTCTGCGGGAACAACACTTACATGTGAAGATAAAGCTAGACACTGTCGAAACTGTACTGGAAAGTGCCTCCCATTAAGTTCAAACACTATCATTATATTGAAGAAACGGCTATTAGAAAGTAAGGATTCTGATGAGCCATGGTTGTCTTGACCAGGCTGTTCTGCTATTGAAGAATAAAACATGCTCTCATACTAGACATTTACAGTTATGGTTCACATGAAGCGTCTGGTCCCACGAAAGAGGCTATTAGCTGGACATGGGACACTATTCACTTTGGGGAAATTATATGTCGAAAAAGACAATGCTCAGGGAAGGGCAAACAGTCATAGTAAAAACGGCTACACTGAAACCCACATGGGATGATTAAAAACTGGTAACCCTAAAAGAATGTAACATAAATAAACATAGAAAAGGGAATTAACTAAATATTGTAGGGGGGAAAAAAAAGAAAATCACAGCAAGAGAATTTAGTACAGAGTCATTGTTATAGTTCATTATTGTCTGTGGCATTATATGCTCAATTATTATTCAAGCAGTTTATGCACTACACATTGAAATATGCTCTATTTTTACGTCATCCCCTTGTGGGGTGCAATGTTTAGTTGTTTTGAAGCCCTACCCTGGCTTTTGTCCGGAGACTTAAATATATCCGGGCCTGAAATATGGGGTAACGACTGAACGAGGTTTCCGGGACCTTTCCACCGATGATCCTAATCCTCAAGGCGGCACTTTGTGTCACTGGGTGTTTATCGCTTGTGTCATGTCCTGGTGGGGTACAGTTTACATACATACATACCGTTTGCTCAACCCTTTATCCTGTTACAGTACTGCACGCCGGCGAAACTATAATGAATGCACCAGTTATAAATTAAGATGGTGTATAAAATGTACCCTGTTGGTTTACCAATGAAGATGTGATTCCTGAAGTCTCAGGAACGATCAAACCGTCAGAAAGCAACCTAAACAGTCTTCTTTTTCTTTTCGTTTTTCCTGTCAATATTTTTAAGATGAGAAGCTCTAATGCGTCTATGAAATCTTTGGTGCAATGCATGTTTTCCGGTATTTCAGTTTCGTTTCCATTGGAATGACAGCCGGATAAACTTGAGAGCTCTCTGTTACATGTCTGTAACAGATGGTCCTTATTCTGTGGTGTCTGTCCGCATGGTCAAAGTTTTAAGGGGCTGAGTGGTCTCGAGGCATGGCGTCCCCCTCGAATGCTGGGGATTCCTGGTTCAAGCCCCGATGAAGGCTATGATCTTTATCACGCGGACTTCTAGTAATTTTCCCTGGTCTCTGGGTAGTATAGTCGGAAACCCGTGTGTATTGTTGCGCACGTAAAAATTCCCTTGCCAGTTGGAAATCGAAAAGAGTAGCCTAACGGCGCTGCCCGGGCAAAATTTGGAGTTAAAAATCTACCGAAGTATTTCAGGATCCTCGCCAGTACTACAGAATTCGTGCACTGCACTGAGATTCTTTAGACTCAAGCATGAGTTAGAAGTAGAAAGTAGCTTTTATGGGTTACCAGCCTTGTACCATAATGGTGATCCGTCGTATAAACAAACATGGTCAAAGTGCTGAATCTATACACATGGCTACAGAGACTGTTGTGTCCAGTGTGCGGTTTAAAATTAGTGGTAGGTTTCTTTCGTGTGAGCAGGCGGACTATCTCTTAAGGATTGTATCCTGGATGGAAAGTGTTTGCATATGTTCTAATGGCTATGTTTATCTGAGCTTTATTTTCTTCATAAGTGTATCTTGTATCTGGTTGTTCTGTATGACTTCCAAGTAAAAAAGTGGAAGTCGATGGCAAAGTAATGTAATAATTCATGTATTGAATATGAGAACGGAAAGAAAAACAAGACTGATTCGGTGACTCGAGTTGTTTTGGACATATTTGTTACTACAAACTCGTCTCATACTCAATACTTGCAAATAATACTTCTGCTATCAGAAATCACATCAATCACACCCATATATAATGAAAGAACTGCCCCCACCCCCAAATATGACAGAGCGATTGATACAGAATGCTTCATATACCCCCCCCCCCCCCCCTCCCCCCCCCCCCCAAAAAAAAAAATGGCAGAATCCTCTTACATCACAATTATGTAAAGATTATTTTCATATACGGTGATGCTGAAATATAACACTGAATAAAGAAAAGAATTGTATAGATGCAATATGATTTAGGCGACATTCTGCTAAAAGCTGCTGAATTATTAATTCAAAATGTATATGATCCAAGCGAAAATATGCAAAAGAAAAAAAAAACCTACTCTATCATAAAGTTCAAGTTAAAATAGGTTACAGGTTAAAGTCGAGAGGATCGACTTCATTGCACCAGGTTTTATCCCATATTTCTCAGTCTCTATCTGCAAAACGGCTAGCCGCCGGAACAGAGCGCCTCAGAAAGCACGAACTCCGTACCTGTGAGGCATTTAAATTAACCCACGGACTTCATGGCAGGAAGCAAACGGCTTGACCAGTTCACTTTAGAAGCTCAGTCATCATGCCGACGTCGACGACGATGATGACAGTGGGTGTGTTATTAGTGATAATTAAAATAATGATGATGATAGCAATGATGGTGATGATAATGGTGGTGATGATATTATTGATCATATATCATAAAAGCACCAATGATTGGTAAAGGTACCTTTTACTTAAATTGTCCTTGTTCACAGAGACTAAAGACGGATAGGAATCGGTAGAATAGCCAGGTCTGTTCTTTCATGTGATTGTCAATGCATTAAAGCAGGCTTATTTATTTATGTCTCGGTTTGGAAGTAAACACAGACCAGACCAAGTGGGCCCTCTTTCATCCAGAAAACTGCTCTAATTATATTGCAGTGTGAGTATCGTCATTGGTTGGATGCCGTGACTAGTCCACATCCTGTGCGTGACCCAAGTGTGAATTAACTCGGCGTAGTACAGTCTCTAACGTTATCTTGCTTCCTACAAATACACGCTGTTTTATTGAATGAAATTAACCTCTTTCTACTTGAAACTAGGTATGTGATCACGTCCTTCCCTTCTCTGGCATTGTTTATCACCTCTACAGTTGGTACTGTGTTTCATAGGGTGAGGGATATTTGATTATTGACAAGTGACTTTAAAAAAAACGTGTCGTGTAATATTGATATTATTAACTATGCCTGAGTCTTTCTCTCTTTCTCTCTGTCTCTCTGTCTCTCTCCCTCTCTCTCTCTCTCTCTCTCTCTCTCTCTCTCTCTCTCTCATGCTTTCTCTCTCTCTGTCTGTACTCTGAGTGTGTGTGTTTGTGTGTAAATCGTTGAAACAAAAGAAGGGAAGACAGAGATGCAAAATGTGTGTTGCAATTTTAAAGACCGCAAAGTAAACAACAGCTCTTTCATTTATTAAATTAATTGCCATCAGTACCTTGAGGAAAAAAATATACCCAAAGCAAAAACAAACAATTTGCATGCTCAATAAAATATGAAGTCAAAGACACTTAGTTTTAAAACAAAAATCAGAATATACAAAAGCCACATTTTAGGAATTCTATTACTAAACAGAGAGCGTTGGAACATGACAGCAGGAATAACATATAAGCAAGGGACCTTTCAAAATGTCTAAGAAGAACCCTGCGAAAATTTTAATCAAACAGGATCATACATGAAGAAATGGGGGGGGGGGGGGGGGGGGGGGGGTGGGGGGGGTTGTCACACTAGCAAACGGTATCAAAGAAAGGAAATGGAGATGTTTGGATTCGACTGTAGAATGCCTTGAAGCACTTTAAAAAGCATAGATTACCAGTGGTCGGCAGATGGGCAAAGGACATTTTTGCGGCTAAAAGAAACCTGGAGAAAGACATTAGAGTTGGGAAAACATGGAAGTATGTAAAATGAAATGGGATATCAAGGCCCAAAAGTACACCGTAATTTTCGGCCAAATATGCTGAAACACATCGGTATAACCCTGGACTAAAGTGCGAAATGTAACTTCAAGTGTTTACATGTTTAAATGTGTGTCATCTTCATTCGTTTTCCGAAAAATCCATTAATTTATACATTTCACTATTATGACATTTCTATAATTCGCTGCAGGCAAGGCAGGGAACTAAATATGCAACTAATTCACACTATCCTCAGTATCTGGTTTGTTCATCAAGTCTCTGAAGGAAATTCCTGGCAGTCAAGCGCAAGAGTAGTTTCCATTTTTTTGCAGATTATCTGCAAGCCCTTGTCTGTAAACGCTGATCCAAGTTCGTTCTATACACTCTATACAGAGGGCATTGCTGGTAACAGTGCAGGCCAACCAATCATCACAATGTTTTGCTGTAGATATAGCTGTGTAATGCATGAGGAGTGTGCATGTGCATTGTCCTGCTGGAGAAGCTGTAAGTCTGGATAATTTATGACCCCAGGAGCAGCCAATGTATCCAAAACCTGACCAGAATTAACATTTACAGGGAAGAAGCGATGAGGAACACTGAATCATCCCCAAAAGTGAACACTGCCATTTCCAAATCGGCTGTGCTGACGAAAACAGCAATCTGCAAAACGATCTATATCCCACAAGCCAAGTCCGCATACGTCCATCGTCAAAGGATAGACTGAATCTACTCGTATCTCTCACTGCACTCTAGTTCATCTTGACATGCAGCTCTGCCAATTGCAGGCTTTTCTGACGATGTCGATGAGTTTAACTTGGTCCATCATAATGTGGTTTCACAGTAAGGCCTGTATCTCTAAATCTCTCTTTTGACTAACATTAGAGAGAGAGACTTGCCCCCGTCTGCCCATAGCTGCTGTTGCTGTTTGACTTGTGGCTCAGCAGAAAATGACGATCTTGCGAGGAAGTAGTAACTCGTATGTAGCCTCTCTGACATCTATCCAGGGTATTGATAGTGGTTACGTAACGTTCATTTAGATGCAAAAAAAGTGATGTGGTGGCATTTCATTCTTCTTGCATTCACTGGCGACTACTTTCTGGTCGGTCTTCAGCCCACTAATGGCTCGTTGGCGGTTGTCTTCAGATAGTCGTAACATGTGCTAGCACACGTACTCCATGTTTGTTTTAGTTTCATCTCAACAGCCTTCTAATACAGAGTATACCATCAAAACACCTACACATTTTCAGAGTCACGGCCTTTGGGAATCGTGCTTGGTGTGTAACTTTCCATTGTTTTTGTTTATATATATATATAGTCTGTAGGCAAACCAGTGGACTAAGTCATGCACTTTCCATTTTAGCGGCTAGTATGTCAAAACTTCATGACAAACATGTAGAAAATCCATTATCACGCCCCCCCCCCCCCCCCACCCCCCTTCCTCCTCCGTTTGCACACCCCCCCCCCCCCCCCCCCGACCGCAGTCTTAGCAACAGTATATATTAGTTGTGGTATGCTTTTCATGTGCTTCAGTTTAGAAACCACAGAGAGCTCAACATGATTCACAGACCACCAACAAAAACCACACACACACACACAAGACAAAACTGAACCCACAGAAAACTGATCTGAAATCGCTAATAGTGTATGCCGAACAGAAAGCGCGGAATGTGAATGATTAACCCTGAAAGTGAATCGATTCACCTGTCATGGAACAGTCATTAACCTCTGATGCAAGATGCTTGCTGAGATTAGAAAAAGAATCGCTTTGACAAAAGTGGCCTTTAGAAAAATGCAAAAAGATACTCACAATAAAAAGATGTCACTTGCAGTGGGGGAAAGTGTGTTGTTTGATGGATGCTAGATGTGGTCAAAAATAAGCAGACATGTTGAAAAACGTTTACTTGCAAGTCATAAATACAGTAAGGATCCCTTTTAACACATTTAGGCTCGTCGGGCATATGGAAAGAGCAACCATATTATTACAGTCCAATCGGCACTAGATGGGTAATGTGGTCAGCATTACGCCGGCCGTCTTTACTTTCCCAGGATATACATCCTGGTACCCATTTTAGATTGGGTCCACCTGCGACGCCCGATACCGTGATACAAATCCACGCAGGCAGCAGTGGGTTTCAATCGCGGTACTTTGGATGTTTACTTGCATAATACATTCAATGTTTTTACAAGAATGCGAGCTGCCCCCCTCCCCCCCCCCCCCCCCCATTTTCCCCCTTTCTAAATATCATGAAATGTGGGGAAAAACGCATAAGAGACAGAATAAAACCGTAAATTGATCAGCAAAATTAGACTTAGTCGGTGTTTATGAGAAAGAATGGTCTCGAGAACATAATAAAGGAGACAAGAGTCATGGCAAAAGAATAAGGGGAAGGAAATGAGATAAATACCTAGAATAGCTTAGCCATACTGATGGTGTGAAACAAGAGAACGGGCTTGATTAAAGGGTCTGATGCTCGTGTAAGATAGCGAAACTTAACAGCTTATCGTTTGAGGATGAACAGTAAGAAAAGGTTGAAATACTCAATATTGGAAGGTCATACTTGGCTTCATGTATGTTTTTAATAAATTATATGTTTAGCTTGCTGAATGTTTATTTGTCTTGCTTCAACTCTTACATGTAATCATGTGCAGTTCTCCATACAACGTGACGACCTATGTTGTCGTAGGTTTGCTTGTGGAGAATTGTCCAAGAAGATGTGAACAGGGGTTTACTGAGAATTTTACTTCCGAAGGTGTCTGTGAAATATTCTTCTGGGGATACGTGGATGGATAGTGTCATTCCCGATGCTGTCAATACTGGTTGAACTTTAGCTCTGTTTGCATTACATTGTTTACTGGCTTCTAGCCCTGTCCACTTTAACGGTTTCGCATTATGTGTCTTGTTAAAACAAAAACTCGTGCAGTATCTAAGATAAAGGTACAATAGCAAACATAAACATGTTAACAGCCATCGTGTATTTTAAGATTGTAACGCGCATAAGTACAGTGTAGCTAGATTATGCAGTATATTGTAGCAAGATTCTATTCTTTAGTCTTATCACGAGAAAGAGAAAACTGAAGTATATCGTGATAGTGGGAGAATTGGAGGGAAGAATTGGCAAAAGGAGATCATGCTGGACAGTGTGATATCACAGAATAGAAAATTATGAATGTCAAAATAAACTGAAAGTACAAAAGACAGAATGTACTGGATAGACTAACGCTAAACAGCATTACCTATGACGGGTCATAGGTGTAGGAATTGACTGAATGTACACGACACAGAAGGTTGTGTATAGACATGACTATCAACATCACAAAGCATGGATTATAGTAAGAAAAAGAAACAGAAGAAGAAGGGGGAGAAGAAGAATCAAGAAGAAGAAGAAGAAGAGAAAGAAGAAGAAGAAGACAGAATAAGAAGAAGAAGAAGAAGAAAGAAGAAGAGAAGAAGAAGAAAGAAGAAAAAGAAGAAGAAGTAGAAGAAGAAGAAGAAGACAAGAAGAAGAAGAAGAAGAAGAAGAAGAAGAAGAAGAAGAAGAGAAGAAGAAGAAGAAGGAAGAAGAAGAAGAAGAAGAAGAAGAAGAAGACAGAAGAAGAAGAAGAAGAAGAAGAAGAAGAAGAAGAAGGAAGAAGAAGAAGAAGAAGAAGAAGAAGAAGAAGAAAGAAGAAGAAGAAGAAAGAAGAAGAAGAAGAAGAAGAAGAAGAAGAAGAAGTGAAGAAGAAGAAGAAGAAGAAGAAGAAAGAAGAAGAAGAAGAAGAAGAAGAAGAAGAAGAAGAAGAAGAAGAAGAAGAAGATAAGAAGAAGAAGAAAGAAGAAGAAGAAGAAGAGAGAAAGACGAAGAGAAGAAGAAAAAGAAGAGATGAAGAAGAAGAAGAAGAAGAAGAAGAAGAAGAAGAAGAAGAAGAAAGAAAGAAGAAGAAGAAGACGAAGAAGAAGAAGAGAGAATAAGAAGAAGAAGAAGAAGAAGAAAGAAGAAGAAGGAAGGAAGAAGAAGAAGAAGAAGAAGAAGAAGAAGAACAAGAAAGAAGAAGAAGAAGAAGAAGAAGAAGAAGAAAGAACTGAAGAAGAAGAAGAAGATGCAAGAAGAATAAGAAGAAGAAAGAATAAGAAGAAGAAGAAGATAAGACGAAGAAGAAGAAGAAGAAGAAAGAATAAGAGGAAGAAGAAAGAAGAAGGAAGAAGAAGAAGAGAGAAGAAAGAAGAAGAAGAAGACAGAAGAAGAAGCAAGAAAGAAGAAGAAGAAGAAGAAGAAGAAGCCTAAGAAGAGAAGAAAGAAGAAGAAGAAAGAATAAGAAGAAGAAGAAGAAAAAAGAAGAAGAAGAAGAAGAAGAAGAATAAGATAAGAAGAAGAGAAGAAGAAGAAGAAAAAGAAGAAAGAAAAAGAAGAGAAAAAGAAGCCTCAAAGAGAAGAAGAAGAAGAAAGAAGAAGAAGAAGAAGAAGAAGAAGAAGAAGAAGTAACGAAGAAGAAGAAGAAGAAGAAGCTAAGAAGAAGAAGAAGAAGAAGAAAGAAGAAGAAAGAAGAAGAAGAAGAGAAGAAAGAAGAAAAGGAAGAAGAAGAAGAAGAAGAAGAAGAAGAAGAAGAAGAAAGAAGAATGAAAAAAGAAGAAGAAGAAGAAGAAGAAAGAAAGAAGAGTAAGAAAGAAGAAGAAGAAAGAAGAAGAAGAAGAAGAAAGAAGAGAAGAAGAAGAAGAAGAAGAAGAAGAAGAAGAAGAAGAAGAAGAAAAAGAAGAAGAAGAAGAAGAAAAAGAAGAAGAAGAAGAAGAAGAAAAAGAAGTAAAAGAAGATGATGATGATGATGATGATGAAGAAGAAGAAGAAGAAGAAGAAGAAGAAGAAGAAGAACAAGAAGAACAAGAAGAACAAGAAGAACAAGAAGAACAAGAAGAACAAGAAGAACAAGAAGAACAATATGCTAGATTCCTCAATACTGTTTCAGTACCGAACAACTAACCACGGTTTCTTGCAGTTTCTAAAGATTATAAGATTTTCTTAATGTCTCCTATCACAGAAAAGTGTTACATAAACGCCTTTTATGTGAATTATATAACCGCTTCCATTTGATAGGGTTTATGCTAACAATATTCACAACAGACATACTGAATATGCTGCGTTCCAGATATGTTGAGTCAAAGGAGTCAGATTTCTTTTAACTCTTTTAGGAAATTTTTTCTGGGGTTTGGACAGCATTAATTTTGAGCGGAATTTTTTTTAACTGAAACACGACAAAGCTAAAACCTTCCTGAAGAAAACGTATTGGTTGTATCGAGGCATATAATATATCAAGTTAAAGATAAATGAATGCAGAATAAATCTAAACTAGTTAAATATCAGTATAACAACAAAATGTTATTAAAATCCCACAACATTTAAGGATATTAGACGCATTTGAAAATTATGGACATAACAAATTTTGACCTTACCTTAATTTTTACTTGTCACTGAAATTCAATTCTAAGAATGCACACACCTTATCTTCTCAATTATGTATTAGGTAGTCTTTATTTGGAACAATAAATGTAAATACTTTGAATGTTATGATCATTTTTTTATGACATGTCAATTTTCACAACAAAATTGGAAAAACAGCTAATCGAAACATTGATCTGATTGAAATATTTTGTGACATTTCCATATCCTTAACTAAATTATCGCTAGTAGATTTGTCCCTTAGATATCAGTCATAATATCAAGACTGTCGTCACCATCTGGCAGAGATTCGTCAACGATAGAGCAGTCTGAGCAGTTCTAGACCTTTTCCCTTATCATTTAGTATAGAAAAATCACGTAAAAATTGTATCCCATCTAATAAATTATTTTTTTTAAATCACAAAATAATGCACCGACCACGTTGAACGTCGCAAACGAAAGTGCGTCTTGTTGCTAATCCTAATTATTCAAAAACTTGTTAATAAAAGTTCGTTTTCCCTAAAAACGGATCATATTTAGAATGTCTCTGTCATGATCCAGTACAGTGGCGATACGTCATTAAGGGAGATATTTAATTGCCAGTATACTGGCTAAACGTACGTAAAGAGTTTTAATGGCGTTCTATCCCACATAACTCGGCCTCTCTTTGTGGTTTCCCCCACTATAAGCCACATACAGAAACAAGTATCTGAGGTTTTCGTATTTCAAATTCTGAGACGTGACACTATTATATTATGTTTGCAAACTTTCCGTTAACTATCGCATAAGGTATGGAAATTCTCTAAGGCTGGCCCAGTTTGAAGTATCTACCAAGAAACTGTCCAAGGAAGTAAATGTTGTTAATCCAGGGCTTCCAGGTCAACAGTCTAAAATGGATGCTACTAAATTGCCTATTGTCCTGAGAAAGATATATGGTTCGCGTGAAGTTGACATCTTTACCATAAAGGAAAAATTAGTCAATAACATTAATATAACATTATTTCAATTTATTTTAGAGAATACGTTAAAAAGTGAATAAACATGAGGATAACAGACTAGCTTGATTGAAAAAAAGGAGCAAGGGAATCAGAAAAAGGCAACTGTTGAATAGCCTGGCAATATGGAGCGGCACAAGACCAATGAACTCATCCGTGATTCTGGTGACTGTAAAAATGACCAGCCATGGTAACCTATGTTTATCATCATACCACAATATAATGAGGATGATCTACACTGTGTGCTGAAAATCAAACACATTCAAAAACTGGTGGCATAAAATTTAAGACCTATCCAAACATCTCCGCGTCTATCTTAGAAACTGGTGGCCAACTATGGGCATTAGCCGGTATAGAAATGTTTCACGTTTGCATTGAAGTCTAGATGCTTCTTCTTCTTCTTCTTCTTCTTATTCTCTTCCGCCATTTACCTCAGTTGGGGGGGGGGGGTGTAAGGGGGGGGGGGGAGTTGAGATGTTAAGGATAGTTTGTGCGCTCTTTCCAGTGCACTGTACAAGTCGATGTTCATTTCTGTTAGGTTGCTCCTGATGATCTCGCTCCATCTCTTGATTGGTCTTTTCCTTGCCCTGTGTTCATTATATTTCTTTATCGTTGCTCTCTGTGGCAGTTGTTACTTGGGCATTCTCGTCAGGTGGCCAAACTACCTCATTTGTTGTTCTTTAATGAACTGTATGACTGGTTTCTGTTCTAGTGCTTGCTGGAAATGCGAGGCTAAAATAGTCTCCACATAGATAGGCCAGAACTGTAAAACGGAGGTGCACCCAAAACTCAAGTTCTGGAACAAGACCGCAGTCAAGAAGTAAACTTTCTGCCTGAGCTTACAGCCGCTAAACACGAACAAGAAAAATCTTAATCTTCATATTTGATTGACCAATGTTTAATACTATGTATCCACTATTCTAATGATATTTTCGTTTCTGTTATGGTCTCTTCTTGTTATGTTGATGCTTTTGTTAAACATAGCATTTTAAACTTCTCTAGTTTCTGTTCTTTTTCTTTTATCAATGCCCAGGTTCGTCTCTGGTAAAACAATTTTGGCAAAAAGCTTGCGTTTATGATGTTTTTTTTTTTAATCCGTTGGTATTGCTGGGTGTTTTAGTACTGTGAAAAGCTGATAGGTTTGCTTGCCATATTCTGGACTCGATCTTTTTGTCCAGCCTGCCGTCTGATTTAAAGATGCTTCAAACCTCTTGTTCATGGCTGGATGCATTTTGAAAGGTCGGGTTATATACAGGGCGAGGTAATCAGTCTGGTGTCGATTCTCGCTATGAGCTTTTTGGGACATTCACTGTAGATTACAGTGTTACTATGAAATGGTTCCTTCTTAATAGGTCCTAGTAACATATGGGTAATATGTATTATAGTCAACAAATCATCTTAGATCTATACTCAATATCACAAAACGTTACACGTGGGACCACACCGTCCGCTTTATCTTTCGGACCTCTCGCTGTCACTCATGGGACGAAACCGTTTACATTACATCTTTGACCTCTGCTATTTTCCAGAACTCTGGTGTCAGTCGGTAGGTTTTAGCTCACCATAGATTAGCACCTTTTCGGGTAACATGCAACCCTACCCAAGTAAGGATAAAGCATTGCTGCGCTAATGATAAGTGAACGTTTACGTTAACAGCTCCTCCGTGTTTTGAAATCCCTTTGCTATTTTCGTATTTCTCTTATATATTCTGTCGGCATCTGTGGCTTACGGGTTATTAATACAGTTTCATAATTCAGAATAATTTGTTCAATTATTAGCAGGCCATATGGCAGCAGTGCTTTGTTTTCAAAGATCACACATCCATCCATCCACACGCAAAAATATATATATATATATATATTTACCCACCTACACACCAAGCTGCCGTCATGTAGCGGCTAGACGCCCACAGCAGATCGAAAGTTTGTGGGCTTTATAAAGGCGAGGGCCTCAGGTTGTTATTGTTTTTTTTTTTTTTTTTTTTTGGGGGGGGGGGGGGGGGGGGGGGGGGGGGTGGGGGGGTCTTAAATCGAAGCAAATATTTTAATAAACGTGACTCAGTCAACATGACTCAATCAAACATCCGTTCATACAATGCATCTGTGCTATAAAACTATCATCATAGCCTCTTCGATGTCCTGACAATCGAACCGAAACTATGATGAGTTTATAACTTCCACGTCATCTCATGTCGAACATTCTGGATCCATGAATGTTACAACGATAAAGTCGCAAACATTTGATCTAGCAAGGAAATCCCTCCTGATTATCGGATGTCCTCCTCTCACTGGGTTGTCCAGAAGAAGTTTAATATTACTCTCCAAATGCATGACATTATCCATATGGCTCGAAATGCTGAAATATTGCGATACATACCAGTGTTTTTTTTTTTTTTTTGGTTTAAAAAAAAAAAAAAATTCCTCACTACATATGCAACACGATGAGACAAACAGGGCGACAGTAGGCAAATGGGCAAATCTACAAGACCGGGACATATTTCTTGGGTGTTGCTTTAGATTATATGTGGTATAACGGGGAGTTTTCAGATAGCCCACGTCACTGACAATTATTACATGGTTGACAAAAAGGTCTTTATGACTATTCGGGAGGGAAGTGGGGAGGAGGGGGGGGGGTATATCTAGCCCTGTGTTACCAATACAGCCCGAAATGTGGAAAAGGGTCCTTTACTTACTTTACCTAAGGCCTAAGGGGAATGTTGTTTTCGAGGAAGGGGAGGAGAATACTTTAAAGGATTTTTTTTTTTTAATCTACTCTATGATCCCATCTCTACTCCAGATTTGTAACAGCTCTAACAAACATTGTCGTATTGAGTGAAAGCCGCAACCCACACCCAAGCTGCCTTAGTAACAAGAAATGAAAGAAAAAGTTCGTTATACTGAAGCTAAGACCAATTGTATCTTAACCCTGACAGGATATGTTCTGTATGAAGTCCCATCAGTAGTAACTGTAAACCTAGGCACACTTAACTGTATGTCCTAATCAAAATCAAAACAGCTAGAACTATAATTAACACACTTAAGATCTTTTTATTTTCCCCAACACAAAACGCATGCAGTTCACAAAAAACAAAACAATAACAACCAACATAGTATTCAAACAGGCCACGCGCTGAGCACCACAGCTAACAAGGAGAGAGTTTGCTTCTAGCGACCTGAAATGATAATTTCCGAGCGATGATACATGGTGATATCTAGGTCTACACAGTTATACTATTAAAATCGTACCACCGTCAGGAAGACAGCCAGACAAACCGCCCATAATAAAAATTTGAACATACGCTCCACTGTCCAAGCCGGAAATCGAAAGAAACCGATAGCCGGAATTCCGAGGGACAACCTGCCTCTGCTTTTCCTCTTAGCTGCTGTGTAAAGGTTTGACTACCCTTCGACTCAAAGAATCATATCCTGGATAGTAACACAAAGGAGCAAATCCTATACATTTCGTTTAACTTCCTAAGAAGTTGTGATTGGGACATTTGTAACAGTTATATCAAGTACTACCCTAGTGTTCTGGGAGACGCCGTGGTATAGAGGCTAAGCGCTTGCCTGAGAATCGAAAGGTCGTGGGTTCGGGTGCTGATGCAGCCGAACGTTTATTTCTCAAAAATGACCTAGGCTCTTGGGTCGACCAGCCTTGAATGGGTACCGAGTGTAGTGCTGGAAAGTAAAGACGACCGGCATGATGCTGACTTCATCTTTTACCAAGTGCCGACTGGTCTATAATAATTTAGGCCTGACGTAATATGCCCAATACGCCTAAAGGCGTGGAAAAGAGTCCTTTACTTCACTTTGACCCTTGTGTACGCAGTCCTGTGTGGATCAGGATTGCGGCAGAACATGAGTAAAGTAATTAAATAAAATGTCCCCTTTACACGCTAGTTGCATTGGGCAGACGAGGCTAGACTCGTATTTTTATACACCCTTCTTGGCTGCATTGTCAAAATTACACCGTCCCCCTTTTCTTCCTAGGATTTTATCTCGCACCCATTCAAAGCTGTGTCGACATAGGTGCCAAGGTTTTAATGAAACAAAGAAATTGAACCCGCGACATTGGGTTCCGGTGGATACCGTCCAGCCACTACACCACGACGGCTTCCTGCTTACAGATGAAAATCACATGATATGGACAGACAATTCTCTTCATTCGTGTACATAATGTCATTCAGTTCGAATAACTAAAAAATATATCGTTATGCAGTTATGCGATATCATGTTGTGTATTGGCATAGACAAATTACAAGCAATCTTAAGCTAATCAAAATCCCCCTGCTATTTATTCAAATCCGTGCATTAATTATCATACTGATGATACTTAACAACAACACAAACCTATGAATTATTTATGTAGAAAGACTAGTCGAGGTCATATGGATGTTTCTAAACTTTGAACACGCTATATCCTGACTGTAATTACTACTTTAATTGACCAATGACAAGGGCGGTTTAAATCAGTAGTCCACACCCATTTTTTCCGGTGGCGCCCGCTTCAATATATGGCAAGAGGTCAAGACCTCAATGCCCCCCTCCACCCCCCCCCCCCCCCCCTTTTTCCATAAAAATTACAAATCTTGCCTAAAAAGTGTAGGACGAAAAGAAACTCCCAAGCACTGTTAACCATAACACATTCACACTGTTAAAGTGTCAAATAATAAAAGAAACAATCACCGACAGCTGGTTATTAAGATTATAAATATCAATGTGATTGGTGACATTGACTTGAGTTGGTTTAATGTTGGACAATACACAAGGGAGATCATTAACCACATCAAGCTGGTAAAGCAGTTTTATATGGTAAAGTCTTATTAAACAACCCCCCTTCCCCCCCCCCTTTTCCATCCCCCCCCCCCCCCCCCACTCCACTTTCCCTCAGACTGTTCTTAAGTGTTAAATGTTATTAAAAATTCCTGTAAAATATTATGTACCTGAGCGTCGCTCGAATTATGATCTTTCAAAAGGATATGTGAATGTGTTTAAATTTGCTTCAGATTATCTTTTAAGAGCAAGATGGCTGAAAAATTAGACTGCTTGTAAAACCAGTGTAGTTTGTGTGAAACATTTTCGTACGTCTGACACTATTGTTTCAGATAAATAGACAAACAAATCTATAGTAGAGCATATTATAAGTTCTTTGTGTAATTCGCTTTGGATTTATCTTCAGTATGTTGTATTTTCGTGGATCTGCACCATAACTCAAAGGCAAGAGGAAAAATACTTCACTTTATTAACTTTATGTCTTTTAGTTTCATAATGCCCCAGAAAAGCAAAGTAAGCAGATTGCTAAGAGGAGTTATTTATATACTTCAGTACGAATTTACACACACACACAAAAAAAAAAAAACTTTACAGTAACCACTGACTTATTTCTAGAAGGAACATTTAAGACTAATTGCTAAGAGTAAGAGTAATTGTTAGTATAGTTATTATATTAATATCTTTTTAAAGGGAAATGTTACAAAATGTCTTCAAAAAACTGTTAACATATAATCATTTCTTACATACACTACCAACTGATTTGAACGTAAATGGCCTATAAATCTCTAATGTAAACTGCTAACAGATTTTAACATATTCTGTCAGTAAATGCCCAGCATAAACGGCCAACACATTTTAATATAAATTGCCAAAAAATCTTTAACATTCACTGTCAAATGTTTTTGCATAGCTTGCCTATAAATCTCTCATACACCGCTAACGTATTTCAACATAAATTGCCAGTTAATCTCTAACAATCATTGCCAATGAATTTTAACATAAACTGCCAATGCATTTGTCATACACAGTCAACACATTTTAATATAATTTACCAATGCATTTCTCATACACAGTCAACACATTTTAATATAATTTACCAATGCATTTCTCATACACAGTCAACACATTTTAATATAATTTACCAATGCATTTCTCATACACAGTCAATACTTTTTAATATAATTTACCAATGCATTTCTCATACACAGTCAACACATTTTAATATAATTTACCAATGCATTTCTCATACACAGTCAACACATTTTAATATAATTTACCAATGCATTTGAAATCTCATACACAGTCAACACATTTTAATATAATTTACCAATGCATTTCTCATACACAGTCAACACATTTTAATATAATTTACCAATGCATTTCTCATACACAGTCAACACATTTTAATATAATTTACCAATGCATTTCTCATACACAGTCAACACATTTTAATATAATTTACCAATGCATTTCTCATACACAGTCAACACATTTTAACATAATTTACCAATGCATTTCTCACACACAGCCAATACTTTTAAATATAATTTACCAATGCATTTCTCACACACAGTCAACTGATGTTAACATTACTTGCCAATGCATTTCCCATACAGTCAACCGATTTTAACATAATGTGCCAATGCGTCTCTCATGCACAGCGTCGTCAGTACTGTCTCTTCTGTCATCTCTTCTGTATAGACAACACTCATTTACAATATCATCTTCATTTAGCCATTAACACATTTAGGGCATTACAAGTAACTATGAAATCTAATTAGGCCTACATATATAACAATAAATGCATGTTTTTTTCTCGATCTCATTGCTTGATTTGTACAAAATGGGACAATAGTCGATCGGGACCCATCGACAATAAAAACGGGAGTAACCCATAACAACGGCGAGACATATGATCACCCCATGTAGACATGATCCACTATTCTAACCACCGTATGAGATAGCAAATCATGACAACCCCCCCCCCCCCCCCCCCACCCACCCCACTAAGCTTACCGACATGGCGCAGGATAATGATAACAATTCATACTAGCACATCCAAACTTAAAAGACACATAACAAGCCTAACAGGATGCCGCATTTGCTCCAAAAAAGGTCATGAGAAATAAAACACCAGTAACGAACATGCGAATATTTCGTTTATACAAGATAATAAATCAAGAGAGCTCAATGTTTGCCAGGCATTAATCACATGCAGGGCTAACTAATGAGGCTGTAGACATCCAACGGCGACTACATCACAGAAATAAAGCAAGCCGTCGATTGCCCAGATTAAATTTGGCTAAGTGGTTAAATCAACATAGTTTGAACTGTAATCTGCAAACGTATTTTCTGGCAAACGAACGTTCAAAACGTTACGTGCTTTTACGTACATTGATTACTGCTAAAATTACACAATAAATCAGAGGTCTGAGTGGAGCTGAGAGTTGCTCTAATTTACAGCAATACTCATTTCGATTGAATTGAGCATGTGAATTAAATGTCTTTAACTGGGGAAAATACTATTATTTCCCTGAGGATATAATCTTATTTGAATCTGTAACAAATCGGTGTATTTTCTTTGTTCGAAAAAACAGTTGCACAATGCCGGCTTAAAATCTCATTTAACACCAATTTGTAATCATAAAAAAATTTTTTTGGGTAGTGGGATATGACGTTTTAGCTTACAACATTTACTTTAATAAAGTTTGCTTTCGGTTCAGAACAAGTATGGAGGGAGAGTCATTAACGTTTAACTTGTTGTTGTTGAAGGAATATGTTCTGTTTAATTAATAACAGTAAACCGCCGTTAACATTAATTCCAAGAGACGGAAAATCGAGTTCATATTTAACGATGTCTTCATTCGAAGCAGGAGATCATCTGCTTGAAAGGAGCCAACAGTCTACATAAAAATCAGTCAGATATATCAAACGGATGTGCATACAAAACTCAGATTCCGGAACAAGTCTTAAGTCCAGAGGTGGATGAACAACCAAAACTTTCCGCCAGAGTTAAAAGCCGGTGAACGCGAAGAAGAAGAGAATAAATTCGCGCTCGCGGTGGACCAAACACAATAACGCTTCCCTGCTGTGACTAAAATTATAATCGTATTAGCTGAGTGTTCTTCTTAAATAAATTCATGTTAACAGTGTTGTACAGTCAGCTGCGACACTGGCGTGGATCATCAGTGTTGGGACATCTGACAACCGCCTTATGCATTCTTACTTTATGAGAGAAGCTTCAGGACTTTTTTCGAGCTTGACAAGTTTTTAAAATTAGTTTTGAAATAGGACAGCGACGGATATTTTATGTAGTTTCCATTGGCAAAGAGAAGGAGCAGTGGGGCAACTTAGACATAGCAGTTGTAGTGCAAACTAGACATAGCAGTTGTAGGGCAACCTAGACAGAGCAGTTGTAGGTCAGCCTAGACAGAGCAGTTGTAGGGCAACCTATCTGCAGTAATGGTAGAACCTCGACTTACAACTACAGTAGGTTCTAAATGTCTCGCCTGACTTTCAAAACCTGTAGCCCGGGAACTGTTTGGTCTTATCACCCACGCAAGCAATAGATTGCCAAAGATACTGCTTAACACACTGAAAGCAAAATCTTAAGAAATAATAGCCAAAGAGCAGGCGGGTTCCTTGAAAAACAGAAGCACTAAAGAACACATTTTTAATATTAGAATGACAGAAAAACGCCTACAACATTAACACGACCTATTCTATAACTTCATCGTCTTCATTTGACCTTGTGTAGCATGCTGGACTTGATTTAGGCACATGGTGAGACATGATTTGATTGCCAAGACCGTACTTTAAGGAACAGTGGGGGGAAAGGGGGGTTAGTTGAAGAAGTAGGCAAAGAAAAACTGGAATGACAGCATCAAGAAATAGACAGGATTAGGTTATCATACACTTATTTGTCAAGCCAGAAGACAGAGAAAGATAGCGGGTTTTATGCGCTAGTGCTTCCATCAGTACACCTCCACGACTCTAAAGGGTCAAGGATTAAGTTATATTAACTGTTTGGTATAATTTGCTGAAATTTGGCCTACAACCGACTTATAATCATGTCATTGCAAAAGATAAAAATTAAAATGTTTTAAATAAACATAGTTTTCAGTTGCCTTACTTGCAAAAAAAAAAAAACAACACAGCTGGAGTCGCCGTTGCAGAGCGGCTAGAGTCTCGTCGCGGGTCGGAAGGTCGTGAGTTCGCTTCCTGGAGGAGCCGGACTTTTTTTCAAAAAATGACCTTGGCTCCCAGGTCGACCCAGCCTTGAATGGTACCGTGTGCAGTTCCGGGAAGTAAAGGCGGCCGGCGTGATTCTGACCATATCACCTATCTTGTACTGATTGGTCTATGAAATATAGCTCTAGCCCTATTTGCCCTATACGCCTAAAGGCGTGGAAGGGAGTCATTTACTTTACTTTTTTCCACAATACAAAGCAAGCAGTCAGCATGTTTGCAGTCAAGAGAGCAACAGGAACTTTTTGAAACATTAAACTGCATGTGTTTCAGAAGTGTCTCACTCTGAGGTGGTCATCTAGCATTAGCTCCCCATGACTTCCGTGAAAACAATTTTTCAGTGAATGCGGAATACACTATCAAAAAATCACCATGCATTGCTGCACAACTGAACTTATTTCCAAAAATCTCTCTCGCTCTCTCTCTCTCTCTCTCTCTCTCACTCTCTCTCCCTTCCTCGCTCTCTCTCTCTCTCTCTCTATCTCTCTCTCTCTATCTCTCTCTCTCTCTCTCTCTCTCTTTCTCTCTCTCTCTTTCTCTATCTCTATCTCTCTCCCTCTCTTTAGGGTACACACATTATTAGTCAAATATCAAGAAATAGTCTGCTTTGAAAGAAAAAAAAAAAAACACTTGTGCAATTGAACATTATCATCAGTGCAACGATAAGACATGGAAAATACAAGGTCACATGCAAACATTCCTGTTGATCCCTTCATACATTTTCGAGATATTTGAAGTATAGGAATATTTTCACGTCATAGTATTAAGCTTATAATGCTAGATCCGTGTGTTACGAGACAAAGTCATTAAGTGAAGGTAATTGTTTGATAGTCTGCGTTCAAAACCATGCAGAAGAAAGAAGAAGAAACAAAAATTGGACTGTCATGCCCGCATAGGAGATGCTTTTCTGAATGGAATTGTGACAGGTGATGAGTCTTGGGTGCACCCTTATGGTCCACAGAGTAACAGACAATCGATGCAATCGAAGCTTTGGCGTCATCAACACTGATACAAATTCAAGACACAGGCTTCAGGTGGGAAGGTCTTACTAAGTCTCTTGAGATGCCAATGGCCCTATCTTTCCAGGAAAGGGGTACCACTGTAACTAGTGCTCGTTACAGTGACATGTTAGCGAACAAGTCGGAACCCACCACTATCCGATCGAAACGTCTGGGTCTTCTCTAAAATGTTCTGTTGCTTCATGGGGTGGGATGGGGCTGGGGTTGCACTATAGACTCGACGGTTTCAATTATAGAAACATCCAGTTTACAGAAAAAGAAAAGTTATTAATGCAATTATAATTAGTTACCTTCACCTAATGACTTCCGTTCGTAATTATACCCACAGTGCCTCGAAATTATTAACAAAAAAGGGACCACCGAAATATTTTGGCCACACTGAGAGATATAATGCTTTTAAAAATCATACTGAAGGGAAAGGTCGAGGGCGAGAGAGAATGATGTAGACCAAGAGACAAGTAGAAAGACTACTCAAAAGATGGACAAAAAGGCAGTCTGGGAGAGAGTACAACTAAGTAAAGAGACAGAGCGTAATAAATATCTTCTGCGGCCTACCTTGATTGTGGAACCGGCCCCTGGTTGACCCAAATGATTGACTGATCAACCTCCGTGGCTGATTTGGTCAAAATCATTCTACCGGTGTTTACTTCCTTTGACATTAACAGCTAGTTAGTCTAGACCGGATGGACCTAAAAGTTCAAGGCCAACTACTAAACAAATATATCGACTTCATGCAGAGGTGAACACAGCGACCTTTAGCTAATAAAATGAATGTATACTTTAATGTTGAATGACAATGAATCTTACCGATATGCTAGGGTAATTATGAGTGTCGAAGCAGTTGACTGACAGTTAACGTTACGGTTCACATTCATGAGATGTAGGTACTAATCCCTGATAAGTCACTGTAACGATTATGTAGGATAGAAAATAAAGCAGCTTAGGCTGCACATAGGAAGAAAAACATTGATAATACCACAGCGATGTATTTCTAGTGTTTATCTGTGTATTTTGTGTACGTGTTGTCCATTAAGATGATGACCACTCTTTTTCATCAAATATGAGTACAAAGATGACCGATGAGGCCGATGCGGGCCCGAAAAGTTCTTGGACAGTGAGGACAGGGAATGAGCATTGGGCCAGGGAGGGGATCTCCTGCAGTCGCCTTTCTGGCAATCATTTTCTTAATCAGTCTTGCTGTTCTGTTTGCTTCAAATGTAGCTGCGCCATTGTGTAGAGCTGCACGGCATGCATTTTGGTCTTGAGAGGCAGCCTCCCAATTGGTGTCATTCATCCCAAATGCTTTGAGTGAAGACTTCAAGGTGTCCTTAAAGCGTTTCTTTTGCCCGCCTTGAGAAAGTTTCCCATTTTGCAGCTCACCATAGAACAGGTTTGTTGGGGAGCTTGTGATCTGTCATGCGTGCCACATGACCAGCCCAACGAATTTGATACTGCATCAGTAGAGTGTGGATGCTGGGCATGGCTGCTTTCTCAAGGACTACTGTATCAGGTACATTGTCTTGCCATCTGATCTGCAATAGTTTTCTAAGGCAGACTGTGAAAGTGGTTTAACTTTTTAGTCTGACGCTGGTATACAGTCCATGTTTCGCACGCGTACAGCAGTGTAGTTAATACAACTGCTCTGTATACTTTAAGCTTTGTCTGCAGGGTTATGCCACTTCTGTTCCAAACATTTTTGTACAATCTGCCAAAGACAACGCTAGCCCTAGAGATCCTTGCATTTACTTCGTCATCAATGTGGCGCTCTGTGAAAGGGTGCTGCCCAGATAAGTAAATTTACTGACAACGTTTAGTCTGTAGTCAATCACTGTGAGATTAAGCTCGATGTATCTTTGCCTTGGGGCTGGCTGGCGCATGGCTACAGTTTTATCTTTGCTGATGGTGAATCCAAAGTTTGTACAGGCATCATTGAATTTGTCGATGTTGTGCTGCATATCCGCTTCTGAGTTGGCATAAAGGACATAATTGTCGGCAAAGAGGAGCTTCCTTATGGTGTCTGCTTTAGTTTGTTGTTGTTGTTGTTGTTGTTGTTGTTGTTGTTGTTGTTGTTGTTATTGTTGTTGTTGCTTTCAGCCTCCTGAGTTTGAACAGTTTTCCATCCATGCGGTAATTTATGTCGATTCCAGTGTGATCATCTACAAAGGCATCAGTCAGCATGGCTGAAAATAACTGACTGAACAGTGACGGTGCAAGCACGCAGCCTTGTTTGACTCCGTTTTTGACAGGAAGGGACTCTGACAGTTCGCCGTTATCCAGCACTCTTGCTTGAATGCCTCCCTAAAACTGACGCACTATCTGGAAGATCTTTCCCATTGGCAACCAAATTTCTTCATAATCCTCCACAGTCCATTTTGATTTACTGTGTCAAACGCTTTCGTAAGATCGATAAAGGTGGAAAACATGTTCGAATTCTGTTCTTGACGTTTCTCTTGCATATCATATCAACAGTTCCACGATATTTTTTAAAACCACACTGACTTTCAGGAAGGAGACCTTTGTCGAGGTGAGTTGTGAGACGACCCAGGAGAACCTGGCAAGAATCTTTCCGGCAACTGAAAGCAGTAAGATACTTCGGTAATTATCACAGGACTGGCGGTTTCCTTTACGTTTCTACAGGTGAATTATTACATCGTCTTTAAGATCCCGTGGAATGGTCTCACTCTCCAAAATTCTTTGAAATGTCTTGTGTAGCTGCTCAGTCAGAACTGGACCACCCACTTTGAAGATTTCAGCTAGAATAGCATCTGGACAGGGCGCCTTTCCATTGGAAAGGAGATGGATAGCTTTTATAGATTCCTCTGTTATAGGTTGATCTGAAAATAATCGTTTATAGGAATCTAGAGGAGGCGGTTGATGGCTTTATCGTTTATGGATGATGTCTGGTTTAGTTCGAAGTTAAAGTGTTCGACCCAGCGCTTGAGGATTTCTTTGTTGTCTTCGATAAGAGTCTTGCCGTCCGCACCAACAAGGGGAGCAGAGACTGATGGGACTGGGCCGTAGACTGCCTTTAGAGAGTCATAAATGTGTTTCATATCATGTCTATCGGCAAAGTTCTGGATCTCGTCAGCTTTGCTGCTCAGCCAGGAATCCCTAATTTGGCGAAACTTTCCTTGTATGACTCTTCGTATGTTGTTGAAAGCATCTTTCTTTGACGATGACTTGGGGTTACCAAGATATATCTTATAGAGACTATGTTTCTCTGCCAGCAGTTTTTCAATGTCTTCTTCGTTTTCATCAAACCAGTGTTTGTGAGGTCTTGTGGATTGGCCCAGGATTTCCTCAGCAGTTGTGTAGATAGTGTCTTTCAAAGTAGTCTAATCAGTTTCCAAGTTCTGACTTAGTGAAGGGTTGGACTGGAAACGATCCTCCAAAGTATCTACAAAGGACTGTTTTACTTTACTGATTTTAAGACGGCTGTCAATTACCTTTTTAGGCACTTTCACTCCTTGAGGGCGCCTTGGTTGAATGCGGATGTTCATTTTAGACACAGTAAGACGATGGTCAGTCCAGCATTCAGCCCCACGCATAGATTTGGTCACCCGAACATCTTGTCTATCTTTCCTTCTGACTATGACATAGTCATAAATGTGCCGTTGTTTTGAGCGGGGATGCATCGAGAATGTCCTGCTTCGAGTCGGGAGGCGAAATATTGTGTTTGTGATCAGGAGTTAGTGTTCGGCACATATTTGAAGAAGGAGGAGTCCATTGCTGTTACAGTTGCCTACTCCGTATTTGCCAATAATGCTGTTCCATGATGCTGTGTCAGTGCCAACTCTAGCATTTAAATCGCCTAGCATTATTAGTTTGTCTGCGTTAGAGACAGATGTTATGATCTCGTACAGATCTTCGTAGAACTTGTTTATCACCTAATCGGAGTTGGTCATCGTTGGAGCATAAGCAATTATGATGGTTGCATATTTCTTTCCCTGCCGCAGAGGGATTCTGATGGTCATAAGCCTGTCATTTACGGCCTTCGGAAAACCAGCCAAATTGCCAAGCAAGGATGTCTTGATGGCAAAACCAACACCAGCCTGGCGTGTGTATTTTTTGTGTATTTTACGGTTGTGCTGATACGGCTTATTTTCAAGCTCCGTCTGCTCTTCTTCCTCGTCCTCCTACTTCTACTGCTGCAGGGGATGCTATTACTACTACTTTGGCTGCTACTTATATCTTTGCCACACAACAATAACAACAACAACAACATCAACAACAATAACATTAACAGAATCAACATAAACAAAATCAACTTTAACAGCATCAAAAGCAATATTAATAATAAATAAAAATTACTCAACAACAACAAAAAACAAAAACAACAAAAATTTCTGCTATTGCTAGTGTTACTAGTGCTACAGCGACAATAGTACTTTTACGCCCGCAGCTACTATAATTACCAGTACTTTGGTTTCTGTTACTGTTGCTGCTATTGCTGCTGCTTTTATTACTACAACAGGAGCAGAAAGAAAAGCAGTAACAACAGCAAAAACAATTGTACACCTACCAAAACCACCACCACCACTACCACCACTACTACTGCTAATACTACTACTACTACTAATACTACTACTACTACTACTACTATTGCTGCTGCTGCTGCTACAACTTGTAAAATTACAGGTGTCAACTCTTTCATGAAGAGAAATAGGAGGCGTCGTGGGTGCCAGTATGAAGCCAGTTAGTAGTAATGTCAACTCTGGCAGTTACAGAAGTAATCTAAACTTCCTCGCACGCTATGCACACACATTCTTCAACGGAGGGACCCAAACATAGTTGCAGCCGTCACATATAAGTTAACTGACATTGACATTCATGCACAGCGGTACTAATAATTATAATCCATAATATATAAATAGCTATGCACATTGTTATAGCCACAGTTTATAACAGCATGACAATTATGAGCCTAATCTAAACGTATCCATGTAATTACTAGCTGGAGAGGCGAAGCAGTGCTGCTATCCAAATACCCACGAGTTCATTGCACAGCATCTAGTGTAGACATCAGACCGGTGCCTCACCATCATCGTAGTCACATAATAGGATACGAAAGATGCATATTTCGGCATCACTGTTGGATGTCTGCTTGTTGGTGTATATAATGTGGATGTGTGTGCGAGTATATATTAATAAGAAAATACACAGAGGCTACTTACTAACATATGTAGGAGGAGAAACATCGAAGAATGGAGTGGGTTTCCTGGTACATCCGGACATATCTAACTAAATATTAGACAAACATTATCACTCAGACAGAATTATTACTTTGAAAATTAAAAGAGGAGAACAAGCTGAAACGGATATATGCACCATGCAATGATAATTATACAGAAGAGCAGAAAGATGAATTCTTTGACGATCTGTCTGATGAGATAAAGAAAGTTGAGGGAAGCAGCATACTATTTGTAATAGGTGACTTCAACGGGAGGGTAGGAAATAACAGAAGAGAATACGAACATTTTTTAGGTCCACATGCAGCTAAGAACAGTGCTATAAATGGAAATGGTCAAAGAATATTGGATCTATGCAGCCAGCACAATCTTTTTATTACGAACACATTCTTTGACCATAGAGATTCACAACTTTACACTTGGTACAAATGGAATGATGTCTCCATCAAGAGCCAGATTGACTTATACTTAACAGAGTTCAAGGAAGAAGGAGAAATCTTGATTCAAGAGCAATCCCTAATGGTCTATGTGACACTGACCATAAAATAGTTGTGTTAACAGCAAAACATCTTACATTAGAGAAACACAGAAAGAAATTAAACAAAAACAAGGATCTCATCAAGATAGCAAATCTGAAACAGGAAGGAGTAAAAGAACAGTTACAACAGAAAGTAGAGACAGCATTCAAACAACTTCCACATGTAGTTGGCAATATTGAGGAAGAATGGAGTAAATATAAAAAAACTATGCTTAGTATTGCAGAAGAATTATGTGGAAAACGGAAGAGTGGAAACAGACGGGGAAATAACAAATATTCACCTTAATGGTGCGAACAAGTAAAAGAAGCTAATAAAAAGAAAAAAAGACTAATATAAACAGTGGATAAAATAAAAAAAAAGAAGAAGATTATATAAACTATAGACTGCAAAGGAGAGAAACCAACAGGAGTGTCAAGAAAGCAAAACAAGCATCTTGGGAACGTTTCGGTGAGTCACTAGCAGAAAATGAGAAAACAGCCAGCAGAAAATTTTTCAAAGTAGTTAAAAATATGCGGAAAAGAGATGAGAGCTACAACCCCACTGAAATAATTAATGATAAGGCAGGAAAGCCATTGATAGATCCACCCGAGATAGCAGAAAGATGGAGGGAATACTTCAATGAGCTCTTTAATCCTCTAGGAGATCATCAGGAAAGAACAACTGAAGAGCACAGAGCAACAGTGTTAGAACCACACATACTAATGGATGAAATAGAAAAAGTCATTAAACAGTCTCCCAAATATAAAGCACCAGGAGCTGATAGATTACCAACAGAAATAATTCAAGCAGCAGGTGAAAGCAGCATCAGATGGCTTCACAGAATATTCAATGCAGCATGGGTACACCAAACAGCCCCTATTGATTGGCAACATGCAATAGTTATACCATTGTGGAAGAACAAAGGAAGCAAACGAGAATGCGGTCAATATCGAGGCATCTCTCTTTTAAGCCATGTTGGCAAAATGTATGCCAAGATAATAGAAACAAGACTGAGACCAGTGATAGAACCACAGCTGACAGAAGAACAGATGGGATTTAGGAGAAATAGAAGCTGCACAGATGCAATCTTCACACTTAAACAGTTAATAGAAAAGAACATTGAATACAATAAGAACTTATTTGTGGCATTCGTAGACCAGGAGAAGGCATTTGACAGAGTCGACAGACAATTATTGTGGAAAGTAATGGCAAGATATGGAGTAAGCGAACACCTCATCGAAGTGTGCAAAAGTTTATACAGGGATTGTAGAAGTATAGTTAGAATAAATCGGGGAACATCTCATCCTTTCACAGTGACATCTGGAGTAAGACAGGGGTGTGTCTTATCACCACTGCTGTTTGTCACCTAGATCGACAGTATATGCAAGAATGCCAAGCCCATGAATGAAGATCTTTGTAAGATCAACGAATTACTCTTTGTAGATGACCAGACCTTGATAGCAGATACAGCCATGAAATTGCAACAACATGAATGAAGAATGTAAAACAAATAATATGAGAATCAACACTGAAAAGACAGAAGTAATGTCAATAGGAAAAAAGAAGACAGATCTAAACATAGCAATAGAATACAAAGGCATTAAACTGGCATCTGAGTTTAAATATCTGGGAACTACATTTACCGAAGATGGAAAATTGGATAAAGAAATTAACATTAGATGCAGTAAAGCAAACCGAGTATTGGGACAGCTAGCACCCCTCTTACATCATAAGACAATCCCAATCAGCACAAAGAGACATCTTATTCAAAGCATATTTATTCCAACTCTGTGCTACCAGTGCCAGACATGGTCACTCACAACAAACCATAAAAGAAAATTAGTAACCACGGAAATGAGATGTCTGAGAAGGGCTGTAGGAGTGACCATAAGAGATAAGATCAGGAATGAGATCATAAGAGAACAAGTCGGCACAGAACCAATTCTGGATTACATACAAAGACAGCAAGTGAAATGGTTTGCCCACTTAGAGAGAATGCCTTGTGACACCATACCATACAAAGCATACATGGAAAGAGAAGAAGGACGTAGAGCCCGGGGTAGACCAAGAACAAGATTGAAGGATAACATCAGAGAAACTCTACAACAGCACGGTGTGCCTATGGTCGAGGCAGCCAGAAGATCTAGAAACAGAACCTTATATTTCCCTCGACACCCACAGCGGTAAAAGAGGAAGTGAAGAAGAAGAAGAAGAAGAAGAAGTGCATGGAAATGTGCAGTCATTTTGGATTTTCGTGAATATATAGGAGTGTGGATAGATAAGTATGCATGTATTTTGAGCGTGAGTGTATGTGAAGGTATGACCGCGAGTGTATGTGTGTATAGAGTAAATATGTATATGGTTTATGCCGGTGTGTGTGTGTGTGTGTGTGTTTTTTTAATTTTTGGGTGGGGGGGGAGAGGGGGGGGGGGGTGAAAGGAGAAGTGTCGACACCGTTTAAATGTGGGGTGAATGTTTATGTTAATGAAAATCTGCTAGTGTCATACTGCCCACATTAGGCATCGATCCATGGCTGGTCTGAAACATATTTAGCTAGCAATATAACCCAAAATGCCTCATTGCTTCAAAAATGGTTGCTCATCTTTTTTTTAACCTGATGAATATATATATGTGTGTATTGTTGTTGTTATGTGGAGCGTGTAGTCGTTTCTATAAACAGCTGCTACAAAACAATTTCCAGAAAGAGCTGCGACTTCTCCTTCTTTTTTGTAGGCTCCGGTAGAAAGTCATGGTTGTTCGTCCATTTGGACATTGGCTTTGTTCTAGGGCCTGAATTTGGGTATACTCGTTTTACTAGCTTATTTCTGTGCAGTCATTCCTGCTCGGTCACATGCACTTCGACTTCGAAGACCCCAATTATTCGACACCTACGACATGCTTGTTAGGAAGACAGTGGGTCTGTTCTTGTTTGCTTCACAATGAGGTATCGCAACCCACACCGGACGAAACAGCTGTTACAAACAGCATTAGATGGACACCTGTAGTTCATACACTGTGTCACCACAACCTTTCATTAGGACGAAGCAAACAGCATCCAATTAAATAACACTTCATGATTAATCTTACAGAGCCATAATTGAAAACAAATAGCTTCATAACAATTCCAGTAGGAAATGCAGCGGTGTTTATTATGTACTTTTCCTACAAATGATCGTTTTTCTAAAGGTAATATATTGCGGAGGATCAAAATGAGGGTACAGTATGGGAATATGGGAATACGAGACATGGATGTTGCACTACACATGTGTGGGAATGCGAGACATGGATGTTGCACTACACATGTGTGGCAATGCGAGACATGGATGTTGCACTACACATATGTGGAAATGTGAGGCATGGATGCTACACTACACATGTGTGGGAATGCGGGACATGAAAGTTGTGTTACACATGTGTGGAAATGCGGGACATGGATGTTGCGTTACACATGTGTGGGAATGCGAGACATGGATGTTACACTACACATGCCTGGGAATGTGAGGCATGGATGCTGCACTACACATGTGTGGGAATGCGGGACATGAAAGTTGTGTTACACATGTGTGGAAATGCGGGACATGGATGTTGCGTTACACATGTGTGGGAATGCGAGACATGGATGTTACACTACACATGTCTGAGAATGTGAGGCATAGATGCTGCACTATACATGTGTGGAAATGTGAGGCATGGATGTTGCACTATACATGTGTGGAAATGTGAGGCATGGATGTTGCTCTATACATGTGTGGAAATGGAATGTGTGTCATGGATGCTGTACTATACATGTGTGGAAATGTGAGGCATGGATGTTGCACTATACATGTGTGAAAATGTGAGGCATGGATGTTGCACTATACATGTGTGGAAATGTAAGGCATGGATGTTGTACTATACATGTGTGGAAATGGAATGTGTGTCATGGATGCTGTACTATACACGTGTGAAAATGTGAGGCATGGATGTTGCACTATACATGTATAGAAATGTGAGGCATAAATGTTGCATTATACATATATGGAAATGTGAGGCATGGATGTTGCACTATACATGTGTGGGAATGTGAGGCATGGATGTTGCACTACACATATGTGGGAATGTGAGACATAGGTGTGAAAACACATGTGTGGGAATGTGGGACATGGATGTTGCACTACGCACTTGACGTTTGTGTGGATACTATTCAAAATTTTAACATGGATTTTGTGGATATCCACCAGCTAAAATGTAAGTAGTTTCTGAGTAGTTTAGTTCGAAGAATATGTTTCTCTGTTGCTCAAACTAAGGCCCTTGTTGTTACTTTTTTTTCCCTATAATTTATGTAGGGTGACCCCAATATATTAGGCGAGAATGGAACATCCCTTTACTATTTTGAGCTGAATATGGATGGACAAGATGAATACTGCAAACAGACTGGACAAGGATAATAATGCGAAAATCCTGGGTGGATAAGTATGATACTGAGAATATACTGCATGGGCAAGAAAAACAATGCGAATTTATTAGGTGGACAAGGATAATAATTCGAATTTACTGAATGGACAAGGATAATATTGCGAATATACTGGGTAAACAAGTATAATATTGCGAATATACTGGGTTAACAACATAATCAATGCGAATATACTGGACGGACAAGAAAAACACTGTAAATATACCTCCGGTCAAAATGAACGCTAGGCATGTTCACTGTTGTGAGCCGTGGCAAATTTTTTTGCTTCTGTCAGACGGCGGTCGGTGCATTTTTGCTCCATTTGCAGACTGAAAGGATAGTTTCGTCGCCCAGCTTCTTAGCTGAATGCATGGCGTGACACTGTAGCTGTGGATTTTATTTGGAATATTTTTTTACTGTGACCAACGTGGTGGTGTGACTTGTAGATTCAGAAAATGGCGCCATGCCTGTTGTCGCAATATTGGTAGTGCCATTATGTGATTAAAATTGTTTGCTGTGCAGCTGCTGATTTGTTTGTGACTTCTGCTACCATAAATGATGAACTGCATTTCTGATGTCGGACTGTTTGAGTTAGCACTTCTAACGACTACTGTATGCTTTTAATACGCGTGTATGATAGTGCATAGGCTGAGACAGCAGTCTGTCAATCTTTCCACAAGGGACTGTGATAAACATTCTGTGTGCTTTTCGTAGGCACAGGAACTATGGGGAGACCCGTTTGCTTTGAAGCTGAAACTAAGATTACCAGATTACAAGATACTGGGTGGACAAGTATAATATTTTTTGAATATACTGAGTGGACACGGATAATATTGCGAATATACTGGGTGGACAACCCTCTTCCCCTCCCCCGTTTTTGTTTCCACCTTCAGCCCACCAGCCCTAACCCGCCTATAAAAATTCTAGAATATATTTTTGTTACTTTTCATTCAGAAGCTAATACATTTTAAGCAGATAAGATTGTAGAGATTATTTAAGCCTATAAACTGTATAAGATATACTAATTAATTATTATTAGAATGTTTTCTATAGTGTTCCCCTTTAGTTTGCATATGTATATATACCTATGTACGCCTTCTATTATCGAACTCATTTCTAGAACTGGTATGTTGAGTACTCAAGGGACGCCAGGAATACACAGACGAAACAGGATTATCAGAGTGAATATGGAATTTATCGTTAGCCCGGTTTGGTGACGTTACGACAAGCTCATGACGTAAGCATCCTGCCCTTCAGCTGGAGAGGGCGTTGCACAATCCTTGAATGAGAATGTTGCTCTATACATTTATGAGAATTTGTCACTACACAAAAGCGAAAAATTTGCACTGTTACAGGGGGAAAATGTTAAACTACCCATGTGTGATAATGTTGCCATACACAGGTGCGAGAATGTTGCACTACACATATGCGAGAATGTTGTACTACACATGAGTGCAAATTGTGTACTAAACCTGTGTGAGAGTGTTGCACTACACATATTATGAGAATGTTGTACTACACATGAGGGAGAATATTGCACTACACATGAGGGAGAATGTTGCACTATACATGTATGCAAATGTTGCATTACACATGTTTGCGAATATTGTACTGCACAAGAGGGTAAACGTTGTACTACACACGTGTGAGAATGTCACATTACACATGTGTGAGAAAGTTGCACTACATTTGTGTGAGAATGTTGCACTTTAAAAAAAGGGAGAATTTTGCATTAAACATGGCTGAATACGGATGTATGAGAACGTTTCACAGCATACCATGTAGAAGGATGCACTACATATATGTGAGAATTGTGCACTTCACATGTGTGACAATGTTGCACTAAACATGTGAAAAAGTTACACTACACATGTTTGAGAATGTTGTACTACACATGTGTGAGAATTTTTTACTGCACATATGCGAGAATGTTGCACTACACATGTGTGCGAATTGTGTACTAAACCTGTGTGAGAGTTTTGCACTACACATGTTTGAGAATGTTGTACAGCATAAGAGGATGTACTTTGTACAACACGTGTTTGAGAATGTTACGTTAAACACGAGGGAGAACTTTGCATTACATATTATGAGAATGTTGTACTACACACGAGGGAGAATGTTGCACTACAGAAATGCGAGAATTGTGTACCACACGTGTGGGCCAATTGTGTGCTAAACAGTGTTGCCACTTTTCTTTGACAAAAAATATCCAAAACGGTGTCAAAAAATATCTAAAAAGATCTAAATCTGCGTGGAAAAGATCTAGAAAAAACATCCAAATTGAAAAAGTCAAAAATTACATAGCTTTTGTTATGACTTACCCTACATAATTATGTCCTCACCTTCACTGATGTCTGCCTCACAAGATCCACAGGATAAACTTAGCTTGGATAATGAAGTTGAAGCTTCAGATCCAAAATGACCCTGGTATGCTTTAGCTGTTCAAATTTCTGTATAAGTGGAACAGTAGGCTTATTTCTCTAGTCTCATCAGGCCGAATTTTAATGGCACGATAGCATTTAAGTGGTCAAATTTTATCCTGTTTTTCAGGTTATATTTAATATAATTCCTAGCACTAAAAACTCTTTCTACGTCAGCATTTGAATGGGGTAGTATCATGGCAGACATGGCACTTTTAAAAAGCTTAAAGAATGGACTGTTTGATGAGGCATCTTTAAATTTTCTCACTTTAGTTTCTGTTTTGTTTGTCCATTCAGCTAACTTTATTTTGGTTAACTGATATTCTGCTTCCGCGACACTATTATCAGTAGCCACTAAAAATTTCATAACTTTACAATATTTAGGTATGTCCTTTACTGGCTGAAGTAGGTTGCTCACAGAAAAAATTGAAATATTTTTCAAAACATCTAGATTTTCATGAAGTCTCTGCTTCAATAATGAGATAAGGAAATCTTGACAGCGTTTTCTTAAGTTGTTCTCTTCATTGTCTGTTAACAGTCCTTTTGTTTTTAAATCATCAATTTTTGATTCGATTTAATATCCAAGGTGTGGCTTAGGAGCCAAATAGCTCTCTATAGTGCAAGTGAGCAAATCAGCTTTAGAAGTTGGCAACACCAGTCTTTTACCGAGTGAAATAGCAATGTGAGATCATCAAGTAATTTAACTTTATCAACAAGTTTAGATTCGGACAGTTTATTAACTTTTTGCACTTCCATTAGAATAGGGTATAAAAAGAGAATGAATGACAAATTGTTTTTATCACTGTACATTCCATATAGTATTTCAGCTGTGTAGCACTTTTCACTTTGTCTTGTTATTTTCAAAGTGTGTCTTCAACTTCAGCCATTGCTTCATAATTCTTTCAACAGCTCGTTAAATTGATAACCATCTAGTTTTGCAATCTGACAGAATTTTCGATGGTGTGGAACCATCATTCAAGGCTGTATATAATGTATTGTATTGCTGTTGTCTGACAAATGATTTGGAAAACCAGTAAAGTGTTTCAGCAATAAGGTATTCCAAATTCCTTGGTAAATATTTAGATGAAGCATGTGATAATGCTAGCTGCAATGAATGACGCATATATTTTATAAGTATTAACGATGGGTTAGCTTCCTTCAACTTGGCATAAACGCCATTGTTTATACCAACCATCACTGAGACATTATCAGTACCAATTACAGCCAAATTCTTCAAGCCTAACTGTTTGATGATTAAAAGATCCTTCAGTTCCTAAACTATACTTTCTACACGACACTTTTCAAATTGAACTAGTCCAAGATTTTTTACAAATCGATCAAATGGTCACAGTTTGAAATTGCGCAGTGACAAATTAAAAACATTGCGACTGATACTTCAACTTTTTATGATTCATTTATCAGTATAGTTCTGAAAACAGATGTCAGCGGTGTAATATCTTTAAATGAAACTGCAGTTTTATGTTTTTTTAGTCTCTGCATGACTCTTTGAGTTTTGTATTTTCGCTTTAATTTCACACTTGCAGTACTTACAACAAGCTTTGGTCATATCCCCAGTTTTTAATTTTGTCATCATGCAACCACTCTTTCAAAATTGTTTGCTCATACTTTACTTTTGGCATGTTGAAAGGTTTTTTCAAAGTGAAAGCCACATAAGAAGGTGAGCAATTATTTTTTTTTAAACACATGAAAAAGAAACGCAAAGTCAGCACCGTGAGGATACGGTTGAAACAAAGTTAGTATGATTTACGCGCGTTTTTATTAATCAGTACCGGGGCTGCCAGATATTTGTGTGTTGACCCCAGTGAGAGTTCAAAGTTCAAGTAATGGCAGTTGTCACAATGTACGTGCCAGAACAAAGCAAAAATATTGTAGTAAATATTTTAAACAGTAATTATTAAATTGACAATGAAAGAAAAAAAAAATCTTTAAAATATCTAAGTCCATATGAAAAGTATCTAGAAAAATATTTAGGATCTAAACGTCAAAAACAGTATCTAAAAGCAATGAAAAAGATCTAAATTTAGATATAAAAGATCCAAAGTGGCAACACTGGTGCTAAACCTCTTTTGGCAGAGAGAAACGTCACATTGTGGTAGTTTGGTTCGGGCGCGTGGTGAAACATGATTCGACTGCAGAGACTGCACTTCAACGAACACTGGAAAAGGAGGGGGTGGGGTGGAGTAGTCGAAGAATAGGAAGGCAAAGAAGAAACATGGAATGACAGCACCAAGAAATTGACAGGACGAAGTTATCATACATCTGTTTTTTTTTTTTTTTTTTTCAAGCAGATGACATAGAAAGATGTCAGTTGTATATGTTAATGCTTTTATCGATTCGCATCCACGACCTTGACAGATCAAGGATTAAGTTATGTTAATGAAACCCTAAAATTAAAAAGTTAAGAACCTTTTTCCACGCCTTTTGGCGTTTTAGGTACATAGGGCTAGACCTACCTATTACAGACCATTCGGCCCTAGGTGAGTATCTGGTTATCACCCCGGCCGACTTCATTCCAAGGATATTTTACTTTATATCCATTTAATTCTGGGTGGATCTAGAGCCAAGGTAATTAAAAAAAGAAAAAGTACCTTAGCTCTTTCATGACTTGAACCCACTAGCTTAGGATCGGCAAGTGAGCGTCTGCCCGCTACACCCCTATGACTCTCCTTGTAAAAGATAGGCAGCTAATGTGTATAGTAAATACAACTCCTATCGACTGACTGATCTTTACAAGTGTCATAGCTCGGTGTCGGGAGTCGCCGTGGCAGAGCGGCTAGACGCGCGCCGCGGATCGGAAGGTCGTGGGTTCGCTCCCTGGCGGAGCCGGACTTTTCTTCAAAAATGACCTTGGCTCCTAGGTCGACCCAGCCTTGAGTGGGTACTGGGTGCAGTCCCGGGATGTAGAGGCGGCCGGCGTGATGCTGACCACATCACCCATCTTGTGCCGTTGGTTTATAAAATATAGGTCTAGCCCTATATGCCCAATACGCCTAAAGGCATGGAACAGGGTCCTTTACTTTTTTAATTTATGCTCGATGTCGAGAATAGTTCTCTTTACTTTACTTTGACAAACGGTTAATATTAACGCAGTCGATACAACTCACCTCTGTTCAAGCTTAGCAATGTTTAAATATATAGCCCCTCTCCTACATTTTTCAACAGGTCACAATTCAAATTTCTCCTGGGCATGTCAGCTTTCTCACCTTCAGCCTTCCTCACAAGATAGTTTTGGAAGTCTTTGCTTAAAATATTGATCTACGCAGAAAACGGTCTGACACATTTTAAGTTACAATTTTCTCCCATTTCTAACACGTGTTTTTTTTTCCCAATCTATAGTCCGTTGAAGTTTCGTATATTCATACATACACTGATTTATTTTTAAAGAAACAATGTTGCTGGGCCTTACGGTAAAATATCGCCCGTGTGTTGCTGGTCATGTTGTAGGAGGCGACAAGAGTTAGATCTGGGCTTGGGGTTGACCACCTCTTTAAGTCTCTCTCTCTCTCTCTCTCTCTCTCTCTCTCTCTCTCTCTCTCTCTCACACACACACACACACACACACACACACACACACACACACAAATGGATATAAAAAAATTAACAACTAAATATAGACAAGTCCAGAAAAGAAACAAGTAAATTGGACGACTTGGTGCGAGTTGGTTAAAGGCATATACTTTAATGGAAAAGTGTGTGTGTGTGTGTGTGTGTGTGTGTGTGTGTGTGTGCGTGGGAACTGGGTGGTCTCGAAGCATGGTGTCTGGGGTTCCAGGTTCAATCCCTGGAAGAGGCTGAGAATTTATTTTCTCAGGGTAGTGAGATCTGACGCACGTGTGCATTGTCGCGACGTAAAAAAAATCCCTTGGCAGCTGGAAATCGTAAAGTGTAGCCTGACTGCGCTGCAAGGGCAAAATTTGGAGTTGTGAATCTACAAATAGTGTTTCACAATCCTCGCTGGTGCTACAGAGCCTCGCACTGTACCGAGCTTCTTCGGACTCAGATTTGAGTTAGAAGAAGAACGGAGCACTTATAGGTTACTAGCCGTGTACCATGATGTTAATCCGTTGTTCGAACTTCAAACTCCACTAGGGAAAAACAAAAGGAAGAGGAGAGGAAAATATAAAAAAAGAAAAAAAAAAGGGAAAAAAATAATAAGAAGATGATGATGATGATGAAATTAAAATATGAGCGAATTTTATCACAGGACTCGGAGTATTGCAGTAGATACGAGATTCCGCACAGAAGTGGAATAATTTATAAGGAACCTAGTCGCCTAAGACTAATATTGGTTGCAGGAAATAATACGGGAAATAAAAGCGTAGGGTGAAATGTTGACACTTCATCCATTAATTGCTGATTGGTTGAATAAAAAAGGCATTGGTCAATACAATTATTTGTCTTGCAACACATAATCAATGTTAATAAGGACACTGAAATTCCACGCTATAACTGTGGAAGACTTTTCTTAAAGCGGCTGGGTCTTGCTAGACACACTCGCCATCGCCATGAGCTGTGAGTCCCATGCCTTCTCATAGCACAATTAAACACTATCGTTTAGAAAGACTGAAAGGTACCAGTCAATCATCAATAAGTCAATCAAGACACGAACCCTGGCACACAAAATGAGAATGCAGTGGTAGCTGTTGAACTTGAGAATATGAAATCAAGTCTAGAATTATAACAAAGGGTTCGCCCTGTGGGTTCCGGGGCCCTGTTATAGAGAAAAAAAGAATAGACCCACTGCCTACCCAAAAGCATGTCGCAAGAGTCGACTAATTTTGAGCTTCCTTTCAAATCAGAGTGCATCTGCCTGAGAGGCAAGGAACCGGCAGTCTGCAACAAATGCAGATAATTGTAAAACGGATGCACACGCAACACTCAGGTTCTGGAACAGGACTACAGTCCAGAAATGGATAAATAACCAGAACTTTTCGCCAGAGTCTGCAGGTGATGAACGCGAAGAAGAAGAAAAAGAAGAAGAAGAAGATAATTAAGGGTGATCTCGGCAGTCTGGACGTGGTCGATCTGTTTTCCCCTCAGACGACAGACCGACAATATACCCGATGCGCCAAAACGCTGTTTAACTCCATCGTTGCTCTGGCGCAAGCACGTAGTCACGAAGAAAACATTATGATGAGGGACGAGTAGCCTTCCTCTCTTCCCCACCTCCATTCCCATTTTATAATTTGCTCATGACCGGAGTAGGAAGTTCAAAGAGGTTAGCCCTTGTTTAATTGCGATTATTTATTCATTTCATATTATTTCAAACATATTATTATATGTAATAAGCCTTACAGCATACATGAAATAATTAAAATTAAAATTATTATTATAACTATTATTAATATTGTGCAACTAAACAAGTCCCAAGCCCTTGACATGTTTCCTATCTCTGACCCAAGAAAACTATAAGGGGTCTGTGCGCGCTACACTCACAATATTGTAGGTCTTAGTACGCCCTGCAGTAGTAGGTGGGTTGGAATGAGAAGTGTGTCATAAGTTTTAACAAAAACCAAGAACAATTGATAATGTGGTAGAGGGCAAATCAGTAGGTTTGAGGTTTTGAAGAACGGGCGAACATCATGGCACACGGGTAGTAACTCATAAGTGCTCCGTTCTTCTTCTAACTCAAGTCTGAGTCCAAAAAAAAGCTTAGCACAGTGCACAGGCCGTGTAGCACCAGCGAGGATCATGCAACACTTTAGGTATATTTTTAACTCCACATTTTGCCCGGGCACCGCCGTTATGCTACTCTTTTCTATTTCCAACTGCCAAGGGTTTTTTCACGTGCGCAACAATGCACACGGGCGTCCAGTCTCACTACCCAGACACCAGGGGAAATTACTAGAAGTCCAAGTCAATGTGAAAAAATCCTAGCGCTTTTCGGGGATTGAACATGGAACCTCTATCACTCGTGGCGGACACCATGCCTCGAGATCACCCAGCTCCTCTAAATCATTCGAAATACAATGGGAAAATTGAAGAGCAAAAATATTCTTAACCTTATATATATAAGCATAAAAATTTTCAGGTGATAAGTTTTTTTTTTCTTCCAGCTATGTTTTTGTTTTTGATTTTTTCCCCATAAAATAAAGAACATCTTGTGCCATAAATCCATGTCATTAGAGGTTAGGAAAAGAATTCTCCTCTGCCATATAGAGGCAGTTTTAACATATGGCTGTGAAGTCTGTACAATTAATAAACAGGCCGAACAATATCTTGAGGCCTTGGACATGTAATTTTACAGAAGAATCTTTAGAATTCGCTGGACAGCTCAGAAGAGAAACCCAGATGTTTGGAAAGAGGCCAGTGCTCGGAGATAACTTATCACACACATCAGAAAGAGACAGGCATCGTGTTTTGGTCATGTTATGAGAAGAAGAAAGATGAAACATATTGTTACCACTGGAAAGATTTGTGGAAAGAAAGTCAGAGGAAGACAGCGTCAGAAGATTCTTGACAGTCTTTTTTCACAGCATGGAGCGGTGTCAACACACGAACTGATACACACATTTGCGGATCGCAGATTGTAGAGTGGCATGATTGTCCACAACAGTCGGCAAGGCACTTGATGATGATAATACACTCACATTGGATTCTTTAAACTACGATATGGTTACACAATGAAAAGCGTACAAAGAATTTAACACCACAAAATGCATTAAAATCGGCAACGAAGAGATCGAACATGTCACAGATTCGGAATAAGTAAAAAAGAAAAAGTAAAGCATCGCTTTCCACGCCTTTAGGCGTATAGGGCATATAGGGCTAGACATATATTTTTAGAGACCAATCGGCACAAGATAGGTGATGTGGTCAGCATCACGCCGGTCGCCTTTACTTTCCTGGGACTGCACCCGGTACCCACTCAAGGCTGAGTCGACCTGGGAGCCAAGGTCATTTTTGAAATAAGTCCGGCTCCGCCAGGGAGCGAACCCACGACCTTCCGATCCGCGGCGAGCGTCTAGCCGCTCGGCCACGGCTTCTCCCTCATGGGCTTTAATAGTAAACATCATAGGAAACCGCCCAAAAGAAGTTAGGAAAAAAAACGCCTTTACCAAAGCAGAGACTAAACAGCATGAAGAACCTACAGCATGATATCTGCAAGCGAGTTAAAGTAAACATTTTGATATCGTGCAACATAATCTTTCCTTTAGCAACTTAAGAATGTCAGTGATGGACTCTTGCTCAATCACCTAATACACAAAGATTGCAGCTTTTTAAATAAAATGCTTCAGAAAAATTCTTTGAAATACCATGGACCAAGAAAAATGGAAAAAAACCGACATCCTACATGATCTGAATATGGAGGAGAACTGGCCCGTAAACAGTATCCTGTCCCGAAAGCTGGGGTATTCTGGCTATGTTAAATGTTAGGTTAGCCTGCAGAGAGCTGTGATAGAGGGCCCAGTTTCCGGGAAACGAGACAAAGGCGAACCAAAGGAAATGTGGATACTTGACTCTGAAGATGCATTGGCTAAAAAAGCACAAAAGGGCTGGAGAATAGGCTAGATAAAGAAAAATAATTACTTTCAGCGTACTGCGAAGAAATCTACGTTTTGCATAGGACCTGCTGATTAATTATATTGATTATATGGTGCACACAACTGGACAATGGGGCGGCAATTAGATGGCCGAAAATAGAGTCTGGTTTGAGAATAAACAAAAAGAAACTGTATTTAATTATTAATGCACAATAAACTCAAGACTATAGTGAAACTTGAAAATTTTCAAAACAAAAGTGTTTGGAAAACAAAGGGATGTGAAATATCGGGCACTATACAAAATATCATCATGTCCAATTTGATACATGTAAGCGCTCATGGCTGCTTTACACGATCACAAGAATCATGGATCGGGTTAGTGTTCTAGTTGCTCTCTATGTATACAAGCCATGCATGTATTTATATCTTTGCCTTCTCCTAGCTATTTTTATTTATGCATCTTTTTAGTTGCCATCAAGTTCTCGAGTCCATTCTTTCTCATTACATATTATTTTCCAAAAACGACACGTTACAAAATATGAAATTCTTATAAATGAGGGAAAGGTTAAGGGACAGGCGAGGCAGAGGCAACAGCGATGAGAAGCCTGAAGAGGGACCCTCACTGACTTACTTATTTGTGGACAAACAGAATACACTTGGAAAAGAAGAAAGATTTATCTATTCAAGAATACAAAATGAACGCTCCTGCATGCTATTATAAGGCAATTATTTCACAATAATGAGAAGTGCAAAAAATATAGCAGCAAGATTACACTGAATAGGCAACATAATTTAATAATTAAAAAAAAAAGCAATTTACGAATACTAGCAAAATATTTTGAATGAAAGAAACATGAAGCGAAGGTTTACAAAAAGCTCCGACATGAAAATTTGATATGATCTTCTTCTTCTTCCTCGAGTTCACTGGCTTTAAACTCCGGCGAAAAGTTTATGGTTGTCTTCGAGACTTTGTCGTTATTCAGGACCATGAGATTTGTCTGCACATCTATCCATTTGTATGCAGACAGCTGCTCCGACTTTGAAGGAAACACCCTTTATTAGTCAACTTTTACGACATGCTTGTTAGGGGGCGGTGGGTCTGTTTCTTTTTCCCAAGACGAGGTCCCGTTACTAGATAATAAAAACATATTTTAAGCCTGGTTTTTGCTTGCGGCGTAAATACACGTAGTGGGGTGTCGGTAGGAAATATACCTTAGTTGACACTACTAATGGAAGAACCAAGAATCTTCTGACTCCTCACTGTCAAGAAGTCAGTCAGATGTAACATCTGTGGTATTGACTGGAAGTTGTGTTATCAAAGAAGTTGTCACTTCAATCAACATCTCAAGTTAGTGGGGTCATCTCCCCAAGCAATTGGTTTCTAAAAGTGCTACTATGTCGCTGTATCAACATGGCACCAGAGGCGAAAAAGAGGGCAGCCCTTTCAACTAGAAATTTGCTTGCGTCATGGGTAACGTAGTTTACTAGCACGAAAGTGTTGATCACAATAGGCAGGTTGTCTTCGGCGGACATAAACTAGCTTCAGACATCGCCGTGTAGTTGACGGACATTTCGAAGAGAACTGACAATTTATAGAATGATTAATAGAATTACATCTACTGAAAAGTAATCTTTTCTGCGCATAATTTCAATTACGTATACAAATGTCTTTGTGTACGACTAAATGTGTTAGACTTACGTCACTTATCTTCTCCCTTGAACGTCATTTACTTATGGACAACGAAGAAACACAATTTGCAAACTGACTAAAATACATTGGTCACTCTACTGATGACGTAATTCAATTTTGCTTACTGAACTTCAGACCACTATTATTATCATCATCGAAAAGCACCTTTGCAAAACATTATTGCTCTTGCTGGAAATATTCGTCGTTTGCCGATTTCCCGACCGCCAGTATGTCTATGACGAAAGTGGCCTCCGGTATCTTACCGCTCAGCTTAGCTCTAGTCAATCCTTTGCTCACCCCCCCCCCCCTTTTTTTTTCCTAGAAATGATGATTTCCTTAACTTGTTTAAATAAGGCACTTGGCAGTGTATTCTGCCCGAAGTTTACCACTTTCCAATGCAAGACGCTATTTATGAGCCAGTTTTCTGAAGTTTCAAATATGGTAGACTGTAGGTATATCGTTCCCCATTCTTCTAAGACATTTACTATAACATTTAGCCGTTTGTCTTACGGGGCCCAATTTAGGAGGGCGGAAGATGAGGGACATATCCACTTCCCCCAAACAAGCACGTCGTGAGAGACCTCTAACTAGGGATGTTTCCTTCGAAGTCGGAGTGCATGTGCCTGAGAAGGGGAGAACCAACAGTCTGCATACAAATTATCCAGTTTTTGACACCGAGTGTTTGCAGGTCTGTCTGGACAGAGTCTGTCTTTCTATCGTCTTTTTGGTCTGCCTTGTGGTCGACGACCACTTATCTCCCTTGTGTACACAGTTTTCACTTTCCTTTCATCTGATATTCACTCAATATGCCCCAACAATTTCAGTATGTTAATTCCGTCATCTCCTTAGGAGATGCAATTTTTCATTCTTTGAAGCCCTACTCTAGCTCTTTCCAGGGGCCGCAATACAGCCCGACCATAAATTTGGTCTAATGGCTGAACGCGGTTTCTGGGACCTCTCCACGGGTGATCCTCATCCACATAGTGGCCCTTTGTGTCATCGGATGTTGATCGCTTGTGTGATGTCCTGGTAGGGTAAAAATCTACTGCTACTACTGCTACCATTTCAGTCTATTAGCTCGCCTGATGCCAGTGATCATTGGCGATTTAAACAGATTATAATTTTCGTGGTTACTTCTTACTTTCCATTCCCTGCTGTTTGCATCTTTGATTAGTCCAAAGATTGAGGTAAGACTGTTTTCGAAACGAGTAATAAGGCTTCTCTCTTTTACTTGTGCTCCAAGTTTCAAAGCCATACAAAACGACTGGTCTTATCAACGGTTTATATATTTTGATCTTGGTGTTGCAAAACAGACACTTTGACTTTAGCAAATGTTAAAGGGCATAGTATACTTTCTTTCCAGATTGTATTCTAGACTGTATTTCATCCCTTAGCATATTGGAGGAGTTGAAGTTTGCACCCAGGTACTTAGATATATCCGTTCATTTGAGTTTCATATTATGGACTTGTATGTGGCCGGAGTTTATATCCTTTCCATGTCTATTTATTATCATGTACTCTGTCTCATCTTGATTGATAACTAGTCCTATTAAATTTCTTCTTTAGTGGTAACAAAAATATATTTGACCCATTTCCGTATGTTTCTACAAGAAAGGATGCTTGCAGCACACGTTTTACTTTAGCATGTCTCCTGATGTGATTCACACACTTGACGATGTATAACCTCTGATTTGTTAGGGTAAAGAGCGGTTGGCAGAGATGTTTAGAATGTTAATCTCTCTTTCAGTTCTAGGTTCGGCCCTAAATTCCCAGGGTAAAGGTAAGATACAATAGAAACTGCACTAAAAAGTGATCCTATTCTTCTTTTTCTTCGCGATCACCGGCAGTAAAATCAGGTAGAATTTTCGGGTTGTTGGTCCACATCTTTAGTCTTGTTCTACAACTTGAATTTTGCATTCACATCTGTTTTACAAATCTGGCTGATTTGTCCACAACTTGTCAGGCAGATGCGCGCCAACTTCGAAGGAAACCCGTCGACTCTTACTAAGGGCTTGTTAAGGTGGCAAGAT
>CAJHNH020000126.1:0-2500 GCA_905116865.2 Candidula unifasciata | reverse complement strand
AATCTGTATAAAACTACAAAGTAAATATTTTTTGTGTTGAATGTTATTAATTACGTCCTTCTTAGGATGTTATTTTTTGTTATTTGAAGCCCCACTCTGGCTTTTGTCAGGGACCGCAATATAGGCAGGTCATCATAAATGTCTGAACGCGGTTTCTGGGACCTCTCCACGGTGATCCTCATCCGCATGGTGGCACTTTGTGTCATCGGGTGTTTATCGCTTGTGTGATGTCCTGGTGGGGTAAAAAGCCAATCCAGCCAATTTTTTGTGTACAGGTCTAATTTTTGCCTTTTTTTTTTTTTTTTAATATTTCTTTAAACACTCAATGAGAACCTAGAACCTCTGAGTGATACACCAACCCATAACTTTTGAATGTTATCAGAACTGTTGAATTTGTTAGGAAACTGGACATACTTTGAACTGCTATTCTCAAATTTGGATTTTCACTGCTCTTGTGGCTGCAAAACCGTGGTAAGTGAAGAGATTTTTGTTGATGTAAAATGTTGTCTTTGTAAACATAAAACCCGCTATGTTTCCTACTTACTATAACAGAATTTAAAAAAAAACATATTGTTAGATTCCAAATCTGCATTTACCCCTCTTTTTAAAAAAAAAATGCATACTTTTGCAGGGATTAGAAAATTTGCAACAGCTTGGTAGTTTTTTTTAAACAACACCCCCCCCCCCCCTTCTCTCTCCCAACCCCGGCCCCCTTTTCTGTCATTTTTTTTATAAGGGAAATTATTGTTAGCCAAGTCTGACAAAATTAATGAGCCTGAATGAGTTAAGTACAATTATGTTTATTATGTTGATATGTTCGTCATATTAAAAGACACAATGCTTATATACAACCCTAACGGAGTGCACAGCTGAGCGAAAGGGAGCAATAGGCAGACAGCGATACAATTAAGAGAATAACATCACGAGGAAAACGAACAACAGTCTCCTGTAATGTGTATGCAGGGCGACGGACTGAGTCTCCTGGAGATCAACTGCAGCCGACCTTCTGTGTGGAAAAGGCATCCGACTATTCAACAGAAATGCGAAGAAAATGAGACAGGCAAGGAAACTGCTTATTCCACCTTGTAAATTATGACCTCAAATATGTAACCAGACATCCCAACGAGGGAATCTGCTATGGGAGTCATAAACACACACCCGCTAACTAATACACGCAAGCGCACAAGTTCTACAATCCCAGCTGAAACATTATAGATTAAATATCAATGACAGAAAGCAGGCACCACTGAGAGAACCAAACAACCGCCACTGAACTCTGGAGAGCATATTTATTTCCATCTTAATTGTATACAGATTTATTGAGTCGGGGTTCAATAGACGCCGGCCAGTAAAAGAAGAAAGGACCTAAAACAATAGGGTTATACATCATGTTTTATTCACGACCACTTTTTTTTTTTTTTTTCGCAGCACCGTTGTTAGCTCAGATCGCCAGACTCTGTTTGAGTGTTTCCTGCTTTTAGAAACTGGAGCTGGGGTTATTGACTGACAACGCTTTATCGTCGTCTTAATGGATGCGTGTAATGAGGTAGGAGTTATGCTAGTCCGCGGTAACGTTATGGAGATGGGCAGAGGGACCTATGGATCGCCACACACACACACACACACACACATATATATATATATATATATATATATATATATATATATATATATATATGTGTGTGTGTGTGTGTTAAGAGAGAGGAAGAGCGCCAGAGACAAAGAAATAAAGCGAGAGAGACAGAGAGAGAGAGAGAGAGAGAGAGAGGGGGGGGGGATAGAGAGAGAGGAAATCGTTTTGCAACCTATAAGACTAGGCACCATAACCCTATCCATTTTTAGAAGATTCAACCCTCCCTCTCCTTTGTAAGGTGGCTCCTTTGTAAGCGGGATCAGCTGCTAACCCCTCATGCAACCCTCCTTTTTTTCCCTCCAACAGTCATACACATACAAATTCCCATTTGATATCTTATAATCCCCTTCCCTCAGCCCATCCACCTCCCTAAGAAAAAAACCAAGGGCCATGACGCAGTTGGAAAATTTATTAATTAGAAACACGCATCGTTAAAATAATGATTATATATCTTATATCACTGACAGAGCAACCATTATGACTTTGTAATTAACTCACTAAATAAAGCAAACATGATGACTTTGTAATTAACTCCCTGATAAAGCAACCACAGTGACTTTGTAATTAACTCAATGCAAGAGCAACCACACTGACTTGGTAATTAACTCACTGATAGAGCAACCAAAATGACTTTGTAATTAACTCACTGATAGAGCAACCAAAATGACTTTGTAATTAACTCACTGATAGAGCAAGTGATGACTTTGTAATTAACTCACTGATAGAGCAAGTGATGACTTTGTAATTAACTCAATATAGAGCAACCACAACGACTTTGTAATTAACTCACTGACAGAGCAACCACACTGACTTTGTAATTAACTCACTGACAGAGCAACCACACTGACTTTGTAATTAACTCACTGA
>CAJHNH020000125.1:742790-878479 GCA_905116865.2 Candidula unifasciata | reverse complement strand
AATCCTCTTGCGCTGTCTTCCTCAGACCTTTTTCCCCACACAGATCTTTCCAGTTGTCGCAACATGTTCCAGTTTCCTTCTTGCCACAAAATGTTGACTTTCGTCTTTCTGATGTTTGTGATAAGGTGTCTTTGAGCCCTCGCAATTTTTAGAACTGCGTTGTAAAATCACATCTCCGAGAACCACTGAAATAGACCAATGGGCACTCGGTGGGAAATCTCGATATGTTTAATTTCTACTAGTCCAGAAACGCCACGCCCTTAGAATGGATAAATCAAGACTTCCTTACCAAGCCCTCATTTGGACACCACAGGGGAAACGATTTCGGGGAAGACCAAGGGAAACCCTACGTAAAACTATCATCAGGGAAGGCTCGCTCATGGGCCACTCAAACATCCAAGACCTACAACAGATTGCAACGAACCGCCATGCATGGAGAGTCATGACCTCTGCCCTATGTGCCGCACTCGACACAAGAGGAAAGGCTAACTAACTAAGTCCAGAAACGGGTGTAAGGTAACCACAATTTGTAATCGGCCCGACTGCAACTATTCGGCCGAATACCGAATAGTTATTAGGTCCACTATTCGGCGCCGGAGCGAATCCGAAGCGAATATTCGGTACAGCCCTAATATATATATATATATATATATATATATATATATATATATATATATATATATATATAATAAACAATGTATTAATTGTCACTTATTGAAAGAAGTAGAAAGAAAGAAGATTAGAAACGACTTGCCGTGAGTTAGTTGAAAGTCTATGCCCCATAAGGGAATAGATGGCAGGGAAAACAAGGTACCAACCGGTAATTAATATGACAATTTCTGTCCCTGAAGTTCTTGCTTAAATAGCTTATGTCTGATCCCTTAACGTCTAATATTACTAATAATTACGACAAGTTACATAAAAAGGACGAGCTCCTTGTCAAGTATGTAAATCTCGCGAGAGCTGAGATCTTCCATTCAGACATTGGATACGATGTCAACAATCTAACAAGATGGTGGACAATTCCTGCCAATCGCTTAGTTAGTACTCCAGGCATCTCACACATACTAGTTGCTGCAATTTAAATTTGGCCGGTTTCTGGTGCGAACACCTACTAACATAAAATAGGTATGACATGCAACTGGGTAAATGAAGATTATTTTGCTAATTTGAGGTGCAACGATCGACGCGCGCACGGAGCATTAGAGATGCTAGTGAATGATTTGCATACAGCAAAAGAGAGAACAGTATCGACATTTCTGTCTTATTCTGGCTCGGAGGATCTTCTTTGGAGTCTTGTGCAATTACTAGGAAATGACATAGCAAGGTAAATGAGAGTGCCTATTAGTTGTTAACACAAATAACTAAGGCACTAAGGCCAACTGTTGTTTGTAGAATTAGAATCTGTCCGTCACTTTTGAAAAAGCACCACTTACAATGGGGCGCTCCAACGCCATATCTCCAACTCACCGTAATACGCAAAGGCATGCAAACAAACCCTTTACTAATAGTGTCGTATCATGAAAATATGTCACTCTTCTCCTCCTCCTCCTTCTTCTTCTTCTTCTTCGGCTGCTGCTGCTTCTCCTTCTGCTTCTTCTTTTTCGTCGTCTTCTTCTTCTTTTACTTCTTCTCCTCCTCTTCTTCTTTTTCTTATTCTTCAGCTACTCCTCTTTATTCTTTTTCACCCCTCCTCTTCCTCATCTTCTTCTTTGTCGTCCTCGTCTGCTGCTGTCGTTTTGCCTATGACTGCCACTATAAATCCAATCTGCCACCTTCCCCCTAAAGGTATGTGTTGTAAGGTATTGTGGTGACTAATGGGCATTTCAGTCTTCGTCTATGTGTGAGCCACACATAAAATCCCTTAGTGTGTTCTTTTTCCCTGTAGTCACAAGGCCGTGTGTGAGGAACCAACAGTCTGCATATAAATAGTCCACATCTGTAAAATGGATATCTACACAACGCTAAAGTTCTAGAACAAGACCAAAGTTCAAAAGTGGGTGAACAACCAGAACTTTCCACTAGCGTTTATAGCCTGATGATCCCGAAAATAAAGAAGAAGAATGTTTAAAACAGTGATCATTTTGGTGTATCTGCTTGTCTTGATGGCATTTGCATTGCCAGCTTACCACAAAGAGAGTGCTTGCAGAGTTCATGTTTTTTCACTATGAATTTAAATAATGAGAACACAGACAACCTATTGCACAGTTTTTTCCCCCAGAATGTTACATGATGTAACAGCAGAATGAGGGGCCAGCCAACATGAAGATAGGCACAGGGTTTAAATGACGATGCTTCCTTTTTAAAAGTAATAGTAAAGAACCCTCTTCCACGCCTATAGGTGTATAGGGCATATAGGGCTAGACCTATATTTTTTTATAGACCAGTCGGCACAAGAGGGGTGATGTGGTCAGCATCACGCCGGCTGCCTTTACTTCCTGGAACAGCACCCGGTACCCACTCAAGGCTGGGTCGACCTGGGAGCCAAGGTCATTTTTTTAAATAGTCCGGCTCCAGCTTTCTTTTTTAGCTGACCACAAATGACGTCACGGGACAGTCCACTATTTTAGAGGGTAGTAAGAGCGGGTTTTCCATATTTTCTGTGCTTTGCCTGTTTCTTCCAGGGCCAAAGTTTTCACACATTAACCTAACCCTAAGCCTAACTCTAACCCTAACCTGACAAAACTATATGCTTAATCTACCACCCCCTGAAATTTTTGATATTCTGTGACCTGTGGATTTCCCCTGTTTGTGGTCATCTAATAAGAAAGTACTTAAATGACTCCTTGAATATGAAAGTGCACGAGGTGGGAGAGCTGACAAGAGACTGAGTTTCTTTCAGGCAGACAGTGATATGAGCACCGTTCTGCAAAGGACCAGCTACATGATGATGATGTTCCATGATCATGGGGTTACTCTTAGACTTCCATTGGTAAAATGTGCAGCATCACGAGAGACAATGAGCTTTCCTTTTCCTTACCCACACAAGACTACAGGTGACACCTGGCTGGTGGAGCTGTTACAGGCGCCCTAATTATAACGCCTTTGGAGATTGAAGAGGGTATCTGGGATCTGTCTTGCTGGTTTTAGTCTTACTTGTGGTTTCACCATCACTTGCTCCGTTGCTGTACCAGTAAAAATCAAATGAAATGTCCCTCACTGTAGCATTTTAAAAACTGATGAACAAACAGTTATTCCCGGCGCAATCCAGAAATATGCGCACGCAGTGAATGCATATAGCAGTTGCTAGAGTTGCCAAAGACAACAGTAGCCACCAGAAATGAAGTTTGTCATTGATGGAAGTGGTTGAGCATGATAAGTTGGCTACGCGCACTTAGAACCACCACATAAGGTGTTTCACCAGCTCACACACAAACCGGCTACTGGCCTTATTGAATACCACAACCGCTGTACAAATGAAAGGCATTCCACAAGAAAAACACAGCTCACAGTGCTTCATCAAACACTAAACTAAGCTCAGGCAGTGAAACAGTAAACTACCATCCATATCAGGAAACTGCATTAGCAAAGTGCTGACGCAAGCAAAAATAACTTTAAAGGTTAACATTCTGCCATGCCTAATCCTCCATTTTGACTGGAAGTTGGTCTGCCTTCCTGATAAAGATTAATAAATCTCAGGATGGTATGGTAAACCTTTAGGTAGTGTTCTGCAGGGGAGAAACTGACTGATCGATCCAACAATGAGATTTCTGCATTTCATTTGAAGGAATTTGTTCTGCACTTTATTGTATGTTGGCATGAACTCGGTAGTAATGACAAGTGAAATAGTCTGACTGCATTAAAGATTTAATACTTTCAACAACAAAAACCTACTGGAGGGAAACGTTGAAGGCACGAGAGGGAGAGGTAGGCAGTGATAGAAATGCGTGGACAACATCAAGAGATGGACACACAGCAGCCTGAAAGAGAGTTCAACCAAAATCAGAAAGTTTTGAAGATCGCTTTTAGCCAGACTTCACAATGAAGACTGCACTTGAATGATTTTTAACGCACCTCACATGATACAGCAAAACAATGCCAGGTGGTTAACCATGCAGTATATTGTTTGTTTCCACATTATTAAAAATAGATTATAGTTTATAACTGAATGTGTTCTGTATGTTGTTTCAGAGTGGCAGGCAATGCTGCATATATAATTGGTACTGTGGCAGAATTTGAACTGGGCTGCCATAGAATTATCTCCCTTGTGAAGAGCCAGCCAGCTGGAGGCAACAATCTGTTGTGTCAACTTACCAAGATGTTGACCTCGGCTGACCACGAGAGTGTCATGAATGCTGCTGGGACTCTGGGCACACTGGTAGGGCAGCATTGTTTTGTGAATGGTTATTTATGTTGTCATTAATTGACAGAGAACCATGGCTGACAGACGACACAGAAATAAGAGCTTCAAACACAGGAAACAAACAAAATGGCCAGGGAATCATGGCAGGTACTTGAAAGTGGGAAAAAGTAATTGAGAAAGTGACTTTGCCTAAGATTATGGTGAAAGATGAGAAGGAATGAACAAAGGAACAAACAAATTTTATTTTCAAAGAGTCACAAATTGTGCACCTCTCACATTCGGCCCTTCTAAACACACATCTTTCACACAGCAGTTATATTTTATCAATAAGGAATGTGATGTTCATAAAATAATTTGCATATTGTGAATACAAAGAAAAAACACAAAAGCATGGGTTGTTAAATGTATGCTCACTATCACGTGCATGCGTGCACACACAACCACATACATTCACCCACCCACTCAATCATTCATGTACACACATACACACACATTCATACACACCCACACACCTACATGCACACACACACATGCAAGTTAGGGGTGTTGGACTAGACTGCGTACATGATTTAGAAAAATCTTGTCGAAAAGAACAGAGGGATGGAATTCTTCAAGTCATTTATAATGTACTTGTATATAACAGCATAAGAAGATAAAGAACAAATGAACAAGTGGAACTTAACAATAGTTCTCTCTGATTTGTCTGTTTTGGTAGATTTGTTACTTACACTTCATTTTACAATCTATTTCACCTGCTTTACTTATTATTAGTGATATTATTTTTGTTACATAAATAAAGTGCACCGTAACAGTTACCAGTTTCATTGTCTTGTCTAAATTGACATCACAGTGGAAGAGTTCAAAAGGCACATATATCACATTCTAGTTGTATGCCACAACAAACAAAACAAAAATAAAAGATTTGTTTCGTACATCACAAGAAAAAGACCAGAGCTTTTTTATCTATCAGCACACAGTACCGTTAGCTTTAATACAAAAAAAAAATGTTTAGACCTTATGTTTTCAGCACTAATGTAATATTTTGTAAGTACTGGCACATTTTTTCTTTAAAAAAAAAAAAAACCAAGAAAGAAAAGCTTCAAAAAATAATGTAACACATATTTGGATCCAGGAAGCTATATGTAGGCTTCTGAGAAAGATGTGGCTGAATGGCTTCAAGGCATGCATTCTAATCTTTGGGAAGGTAAAGGTCTACATCTTTTGGAAGTTGAACTGGAAAAAAAAAAAACCTGCTTCATTCCCTGTGCCTCAACAACATGGACATGCATGCTCAACATTCTGGTCTTAAACAAATCAATCGCAGCAGATTAGGCAGTGAAACAGAAATATCATAATGATAAGTTACTGTTAGAGAACGGTAATCCAATGGTGGGTGCTGCTGCAGGTTGATAACGTGTTAGAATGTACGTATACCAGCCAACTACACAAAGAGGTGCTGTTACAAGTTCCCTTTATTGCTGATTTTCCATTCTTAATAAAGTATTTGTATATCCTTTTACAGGATATCAGAAGCAATCCAAGCATTTGTGGCTGTTTGATTCTACTAAGCAGTTTTATGTTCATTAGTTGTCATTGCTTTCTGAACAGTCAGCGCTTGATACAGCTGTCAAAATCAGTGCAAAGCGGTATGTTGCCAGATCACCTTCAGCTGGAATTCAACCTGGTACCTCGGAATTTAAAAGCGCATTCACAGCGCCTAACCACAAATGCCGAGAGAAAATTGGAAACATTAACAAAGCCTGTTAATGAGACTAGATTATCCAGAGCCATACTTCTTTTTCTTCTTCAGAATTCTGAGCACTTGAGGTTAATTGCTACAGATATCACCCACCTCCACTCATCTTCCTGTTTGGCCTTGTCTTTCCAGTTGGTAACGCCAAGTGTTTGCAGTTCTCTCTGGACATTATCTCTCCATCTTCTTTTTGGTCTGTCTCATGGTCTACAACCATTCATCTCCATTGTGTATGCAGTTTTTACCTCTCTGACATCTGACATTCTCTCAATATGCCCCTGCCATTTCAACCTATTAGTTCTCATGATGCCAGTGATAAATGGTGATTTAAACAGATTATGAATTTCATTGTTGCTTCTCACTTTCCATTCCTGGCTGTTTACATCTTTGATAGGTCCAAAGATTCGTCGTAATACTCTGTTTTGAAAACCTATAATAAGCCTTCATCTCTTTCAGTTGTGCTCCAAGTTTCAGAGCCTTATAAACGACTGGTCTTATCAACGTTTTATATATTTTGATCTTGGGGTTGCCATACTGGTTGGGGGAAAAAAAATCCTTTTTTGTGTTTCATCAGGAAACTAACCACAAGCTCCCATTATCTCTTTCTACTGTGGCTACAGAGTGTCGTGTCTGTGGCTTAGATGGGTTTGATCCCAGCTGTAGACGATTTGTCTTGCATTGGTTTTGACAGTAGTACCGAGAGCTGACCAATCAATGACAAACTACTGAACGTTAAATTTGCCTAGAGAAACAACAGTAAAAAAAAAACTGCTGAGGTTGGCTCTGGAATGTTTTTTGAATGATACTCAACTAACTAACCATGAAAATATGGCCAGTTTTTGTTAAAATTCCAGGCTGAAAATTCCCAAGGTAGAAAGTGGATGTTGTCAGAGCCATGTATCCAGCCCATGCTTGATCATGTCACTGACCTGCTTCATGTGGAGAACATATGGACTGCTAGCAATGCTGCTTTAGTCTTAGCAAGGTTCACATTTTACATCATTTTAAATAGGTGCCTTAACTGTAGATGACAAGACAGTCTTAATCTGTATTTGTGTAAATAGAAGTTGCCTATTAGCAGATTTTAGGATTTCTTCTTTTAGGAAAGACCTTTGTTAGCATAGCAGGATAAGAAATCTGGGCATCCCTATTATATTATTTTTTTATGTTTTTATAATCTAGTTCTTCTTTGGACTTTTATCTTTCACTGGAGAGTAGGTCCTCGACCAACTCATGCCAAGGACTTGTATCCTTTGCTGTGTCCTCTAGCTGCTTTCACGTCTTTTTTTATATCAGCTGTCTCAGTCTCTTTTCTACATTACTGCATAAGGTTGTAAAACCATCAAATTCCAAATTGTTCAAGCTCCGAGGCAATTATGCCGACTGAAAATAATTGGTTGAGTTGAGTTGATTCAAGAACATACATCACAGCACTCAGAGCTTTCCCCATAAGCACTACATCCTCATCTTCAGCACCAATGCAGAGTTCCAGTACCAGTGGTGCTAGTAGCATTCTGCTTATATGTCTCTCTTGCCTTTCCTCTGAGCGTCGAGTATGGGCCAGATCCCCTCTTCACTCCCCGCTGCATCATTCTTACCAGATTACGATGATAAGTTTTCTGTTCCAAATTGTACACATGTTCTCATAAGGCCTAATTCGCGTCTGCCTTATCATGCATCAGCAGTTTAACAAGTTGTGCAGAGCCAGCCAGTTTGTCCACCTATTCATTTCCCAACAGGCTGGCATGCCCCGGAGAAAAGATCTGGACAGTGCTACTCACCCTTGACCTCTGGATGTTTTCTTCGAAATTTCTTCTGCAGTCTATTCCTTCTGCAGCTGATAAAGCTGCTTAAGCTCTTATGTTACGTCTTTAATGTGGCAGAAATATTTTACTTTTCTCTTTTTAACTTCTCCCAACACAATTTTGTTTCATTTAAAATATATCTGACATTTTGTAGATTATTTGCAAGTCAGCAAGGTAATTTGATTCATGTTTATTTTTAATGAGAGCCGCTGAAGCTTTGCGGCTAGGAGCTTATCTGCGGATCAGAAGGTCGTCGGTTCTGGTCCTGACAGACTTTTTAAAACCAACCTTCAATGGGTTGCTGTGGCTAGAGGCTCGCCTGCGGATCAGAAGGTCATGGGTTTGCTCCCTGGCAGAGCCGGACTTTTTCAAAAATAACCTTGGCTGCCAGGTTGATCCAGCCTTGACTGGGTAGTGGGTTCAGTCCTGGGAAGTAAAGGTGGCCAGCGTGATGCTGACCACATCAGCCATCTTGTGCCGTTGGGCGTAGAAAAGGGTCCTTTACTTTACTTTTAGTTCAGTGGGTACCAGTTGTTGTCCTGGGAAGTAAAGGCTGCCGACGTGATGTTGACTACATCACCAACCCGGAGCCGATTGAGCTATAAAATATAGATCTAGCCCTATATACCCAATAAGCTTGAAGGTGTGGAAAAGGGACCTTTACTTATTTTTAACCAGATTAAGTTTTTTGTGTGTGCACCCATAGGCACACATGTACACATTCATTTGTTCACACACATCTACACACACAAATACATGCATACATACACTCAAGCAGACAGAGAGACATACATGCACACACACATACACCTCCACCTTCTCCACCTTCTCCCCCCCTCACCCCTCACACGTGCCTGCACACTCACACACACACACACACATGCAAATAACCTGTTTTTGAAAGTAACATTAAGAAATGATTGTAAAAAGTTTACAAGTTTCAATATTTTGGTGGACACACAATGAATTGTCATCATTTTTCTCAATTAATCAGGCTGAGTATTTCAGAGGAAGGCTGTGCTTGTATCTTAGAACACCTCCACTCACAGAACATCCTTGTGAATCTCATCCAAGCGCTTGGAATTGATGAGGCAGGTCAGAATATGATCTGGTATTTGAATGAAAGCAGTATATTTATAGACACAATTTTTGGGGTTTTATTTTGTTCTCAAGGTGAAACAAATATCTGAAAATGATAACTTGTCTATCTTCTTCAGTAGAAGGTCCCAGTTGTTGATCTACTTCTTTGATCATGTTCCAAAACCTGAGTTTTGCATGTAGATAGATGTTGCAGATGTGGCTTTTTTGTGTGCAGACTGTTGGTTCCTCACCTCTCAGGCAAATGCACCATGACTTCAAAGGAAATGTTGATCCTATGTACATTGGCCCAGGCCCCTGGTATCAAACTTGTTTCTAGGACACCCATGGGAGAGGTGTAGGCAGGTGGAGACCAGTTGTGGTGTACCACAACATGTATTTCTTAGAAAGATATAAAACTGAATGAAAGGTAGATTAGCATGCTTCATATTATAACAATCACAAACGAAAAGTGAATGTTATGGCTACAGAGCCTTCATCAGCACATACATAAATCAAACAGAACCATACGAATACACAAAATCACTTAACTGACCTATCCCGATGCAACCATGTTGTGTTTTAGCCACTGGAAGGAAGAGACACGTGTGGCCAAAGGCTAAATTGCCTGGAATGCCAAGGACTTTAACTCAAGAATTTTAAATGAAACTGTGTTGACAGTTCAGTCCCCTTGGAGTTTGGGTCCCCCAAGGTGAAAATAAAGTGATTCTCAAGAGACTTGCAGACTCTGTTGCTAGAGTGGCTAGATTTAACGGCTGTCACCTCCATGTCGTGGACACCTTGCTGATCCTGAGAATTGAAGTGCAACGGTACATGTAGTTCAGCACCCCTGCATCCAGGTAATTTGTGCAACAGTTGGTTGTACTCACGGTATATGCAGTTTCCAACCCTGTCGCACCAAAAAATTCAGAAACCCAGTATCTCTGTCATTGGCTCAATCCTGTTCCTGTAAATGTGCAACTTACCTGGGATTTCTGCTGCGGCCTGTCCCGAGAAGCATAGTTAGTGGCGTTGGGTTCTGTTTGCACCTGCACAGGTGTTTAGGAAGCTCAGGTACAAATATATTAACTACAAATAGCATTTAGGAAGGGTGGTCTTTTAAACAAAATGACTTAAAAAACTTTTTGGCCACAACATCCATTTGTCTTTTAAGAATGTTGTGAAGCTGATTAGCTCCGCCTCTTATTTAGGTTGATTTTTTTCGTGATGTTATTTTAATGGGATCATTATATTGTTTACTTTATATTCTTCCTCCTTGCAAAATTTGACTGCCTTATAAGTGGATCAGACAAGTGTTTGCTTTTGGTTTGTTAACTCTTTGAGTCCCATGGGGTTTAGCATCACAGGCCCAAGGGGTAGTCAAGAAAGACGTAAAATCGGTGCATCTTGCGTTCATTGGGCTTCTAGGTAGGAATCTATGAACGTATGACGCGTTCCTTGGGACTCAAAGAGTTAATTTCATTAGATACTAGTTTATTTTCTGTATAAATGTAGTTTCCTGACTGTTCAACAGGTAGAGGAATGAATGCAGCATTTTCTCTAGGTCGGCTGTGTGATATTGGGGATGGAAGACAGCGGTTGATGAATTTACCTGAATCTGAAAAAATGGTTCGTTGCATTACAAATTCTAATCCTATTTTATAGTTTGTTTTGTGAATGAATGTCATTGTTGACCATAGGAATGTGTTTTCTTTTTTTTTTTTAAATGTTTATAAATGGTATTTTAATAGCTTTCTATCTCTTCCCTAATCCTTCACAGGTTTCTTATGCAACAAGTTATGGGGATAATTGTTTATCTCATGCACACATGTTTGTTTAGGTGGTATTCACGATTCAAAAGTGGTATGGAAATGATTACTATTGCACCTAGACCTGGACGTCAAATTTCTGTTCGTAATGATGAACTCATTGCAAAAGTCAGAGAACGGATACAAGAAGATTGATGTTTTACTGTGAGGATGATGGCAGATGAATTTGGTGTTAATAGAGAGACCATTCATAACATTTTAGTGGAAGATTTTGGCAAGAGAAAAGTTGCTTGCCAATCTGTACCACATTCGTTGTCCGATGACCAGAAACATCAGCGGGTTGAGTGCTCAAGAGACGACATCAAAACAAGAATTTTTGGCCCCAAAACAAGTGTGTGTTCTCAGCCTTCCACCCTATTCCCCAGATTTGTCTCCCTGTGATTATTTTCTCTTCCCAAAATTAAAGTTTCGAATGAAAGGACGCTTCTTCAATGATATTGTTGACATCCAAAGGGCCATAACATCAACTTTAAGGGCCATAACAACAGATGAACAGCAGAGGTCGTTCCAGAGTTTGTTAGATCGTGCCACTTGCTGTATCAATGCACAAGGGGCTTACTTTTAATCAAATACAGGTTATATCTTCAACTGTTGATTATTTTAATTTTATGCAATTAGTCTCATTACTTAATTGTCAGATCTTGTATATCGAAGTCACATAGTCACGAGCCGTGGATTGGCGCGAGCGGGCAATGATTTCCTGTAGCAACCATGGAACATAGTGTGGTAGTAGAAGTTTTCCAGAGCATCCTAAATGTGCATGCATTGGTAGTGAGAATGACAGTAGTAGCATGCAGTTAGTATCTTGTGATATCATTCATTGTTCTGATTTAAAAATATGGTGAATAGACTTTGAGGGTCAACACGTGTCAGGCGTCATCTATTACTGTTGAGCAGGAGTGGTGACGTGTAAGTGTGACACTATTAAGTAACCCTAGATACTTGTCAAGTGTGCTGTGTAACCTGTAAATCGCACGCATCATGTCATTATACGCAATCCTTGGTTATATGCTTTATTAATGCACATTTTAGTTTCAAAATTTGATTGACATTTATGTCCAGATTTCCTCCCTGGTTGAGATGCTCAGCTGCTGGGATGCAGGTGCCAGTAAGAACGCTTGCTTCGCTCTCAGTTGCCTGGCGGGAGATGTGGAAGGTCACAGCCATCTGCTAAACTATTCACACTCAGATGATGTTCTCAAGATCCTCTGTAAGCTGCTCAGTGCTGATGATTCTGAGACAGGCTGGTTTGCTGCTATGTAAGTATGTCAAAACAGTAAAGGACTGGCTCAGTCGATTGATTGGTTTGTCCCCTCCATGATGCTTCTACCTAACGGCTTACCACTATGAGAATTTTTTAATATCTCAGTCTGGGTGGCAGAACAACAGGTCAGGTCCCAATCCCAGTCTCTAAAGAAATTATAATTAGGATACCTATAATGGCTACATAGTTAAGTGAAAAAGAGATGCATTTTCTCTCCTCTGTTGTTTGGCATAACCATTGACAGGGTGATGAAAAATTGTTGTGTTGGAAACACCGGCAGTGATTGGATGGAGAACACAGTTGGAAAATTTTGATTTTGCTGATGATGTTGTTCTGCTAGAGGTTTTGAAAGAGGCGGGAGCCCGAAGACAACTTATCACAGACATCATAAGGAGACAGTCATCATTTTTTGGCCATGTTATGAGAAGAGGGAAAATAGAACATGTTGTGATGACTGGAAAGATCTGTGGAAGGAGGGATAGAGGAAGACGAGAGAAGATGCTTGACAGTCTTGTTGCATGGCATGGAGGTGTGTCGGCACACGAACTGATACATGCTGCAGGAGATCGCAGATTATGGAGAGGCATGATCGCCCATGCCAGTCGGTAAGGCACCTGATGATGATGATTGTATTGCTAAGTAAAGACAACAACATGTGAAGGAAAACAGATGATTTAGCAAGTTGGACTACAAATAAGTTATGAAAAGACAAATATTTTAAAGACACCAACAACAGATCAAGCAGATCTAACACTAGAAACAAAAGCAATTAAAGTAACAGTAATTTACTTATTTAGCTAGTAATCTTGATAGTGAGGGAAATACGCATAAATATATTATGCAAGCCATCAGCAGTTTGTAGTAGATTGCAAAAATTATAAAACTCTAAATTGTATAGTTTTAAAGCCAAGTTATGTATTTTCAGTTCTAACGTTGTTTCAGTTTTGACATTTGCAAGTAATTTGATTTGATTTGATTTGATTCAAGAACCGACATCACAGCACCCGAGGCATTCCCATAAGCCCTCCGTCTCCATCTTCAGCAGCCAGCTAAGAGTTGCGACACTAATGGTGCCAGTAGCTTTCTGATTAAATGTCCGTCTTGCCTTTCCTCTGAGCCTTGAGCTTCTGCCAGAACCTCTCGTCACTCCCAACTGCATCAATCTCACCAAACTGGTGATCCATCTGCTCCTCCGCATTGTACACGCTCTCCCACAAGGCACTAACCACATCTGCCCCATCATGTAGCAGTATTCCACCAAGTTGTGCAGAGCCAGCCAGTCTGTCCGCCTGTTCATTTCCCAACACACCGACGTAACCCGGTGAAAAAATCCAGACAATACTCCTCACTCGTGTCCTCCGCAGTGAAGCATGCCACTCAGCACGAAGCATACCTGTTCTGATCTTCCTCAGCATGCTTTCTGAATCAGTTACAATTACAATGTGTGTGTGTGTCGTGTTCTCTAGCCAGCGGAAAGCTGCAGTGACCGCCTCCACCTCCATTCTTAAGCTGGATGTTGTGGTATCATATGCTAGGCTCTGCTGCACCAAACGTCGACCACTATGCAAGTGATAGTTGGAGAACCACTAAAGATATGGAACGAAACTTAAATGCATTTGTAAACAAATATCTGAGGAAAATGGAAAAAATAAAATGGGATGAATTTGAAAGGGGTGAAGAAATAAGAGGAATGTATGGCAACAACTAGTATCAATAGTTATAAGACTCAGAAGATGGCGCTGCATCGGACACATCATGAGAAGAAACCAGCAGAGAATCACCAAACAGGTATCAACTGTGAAATAAAGGGATTAACCCACTGACAACCAAGCCTGTTAACACTTGCACTTTTCCAGACATCATCCATAGCTTTACAACTATTTAACAAACACTTATCATATTTTGCATTTTTGCACCAAATTAAACGGAAAACAAATTGCAAGAAACAAAAATGGGTTTATTTTGTTTGACATCATTATCATCTGGCTATAATATGATGCAAAAAAGCTAAAAAAAAGCAACCAAAAAATCTGTTATCTGTCAACAGTGTAGAATAATTTTATGACATATAAGACATAAAATTGTATTGTTTTATAAGTATAGAAAATAGTGTGCAATTCAATATCAATTAAAAAAAAAAAAGAAATATATACCACTTCTGTTAATCAAATTTTACAGCCAAAATTTGTCAGTGGTGTGGTACAGTTCATAGCACCATTCAATATAAAGTGGCACCTGACAGTCCCAGCAGCGGCAACTTGTCATGGTCGATTTGGGGCTTTTATTATCTTCTGGAATTTTTAGATTCATCTTTTTACAGGTCTTCATACTGTCTGTAACTTTTTGAATCCCAAACGACACACCATATGTTTTGTGGTAATTCCAAAAGATAATACAAAGCCCTTGCTGACTTCTACCACAGATGTATGTTATATCAACCTCTTGTATCTGAATTATTAGTTTAACTGTTTCTGTCCTAGGGTGTCTCTGTTTAATGACTTGAAATGAAAAAGTATTTATTGCTTTTTATGTCAACTCCTGGGATATAAGAAGTTAATTTAACAGCTGTTTGGGAGTGAAAGAGTTAAATAACAATGTAACATCACTGTGTAAAGCAAGCACTAGTGTCTTATGGCACACATGAGAAGCATGTTGAACATTTGTCATAGGTATGCTGTGTCAACTGACGTGAAGTAAATGATCTCATTATAAGATTTACCAGAAGCATATGCTGTTTTTAAAAACAGCATTATTTTGTTTCAATAGTTGCTTTTTATAAAAATATAGAGGACTATATTGGCACGGTAAGAGATTTTGCAACATTCCGTCAGCGCATTAGACAGGGTGTGATTGAACCTGAAGATCTGACTGGATGTTAGGAGTTAAATGTAAAAATTTTGATTTTAATAGGACTATGTTCTTGTAACTATCTGAGACTGGGTTAGAAAATGACAAGTTTTCTGTCTTTCTAAAGACCTTATGTGCAGATATGTCTGAAAGGCATTTTTAAAAGATGTATTGTAGTGAATGTTTACTGAAATGTGTATTCCATGACCCATTGAGGGGAGAACAAAAATAGACTCACTTCCTCCCCAACAAGCATATCGTAAGAGTCGACTAAGTGGGGGCTTCCTTTGAAATCAGAGTGCATCTGCCTGAGAAGCAAAGAATCAACAGTCTGCATACAAATAAGATAGGTCAGTAAAACAGGTGTGTACCCACACTCAGGTTCTGGAACAAGACAAAAGTCCAGTGGTGGATGAACATCCATAACTTTCTACTGGAATTTACATCTGGTGAACGCGAAGAAGAAGAAGAAGAAGAAGAAGAAGAAGAAGAAGAAGAAGAAGAAGAAGAAGAAGAAGAAGAAGAAGCAGCAGCAGCAGCAGAAAAAAAAAGAAAAAGAAAAAGTGCAAATACCAGACAATTTTTATTTGTCTATATTTTTGTTTCAGGACACTTAGAACATTAGCCAGTCAGCGTAAGGGATGCTTGAGACTCCGCAGCTGTCCTGGTGTGTATGAAGCATTAAAGGTAAAAATATAACTTTGGCACCTACAAATGTATTATATAATAAAAAAAAATAGACATGTATTGATTGGCATCATAGACAGAAATATAACTATAGAAGGATGCACTGGACTACATAAAAATCAGAATGCGAGGAATTGAACCTGTCACTTCCAAATGATGACAGGGCTTTGCAGTAGTGTCACAGATTTGTTACATATGCTAGAAAAGTGTTGGCCATACTTCTTCTTCCTCTGTTAACCAGCTGTAAACTCTGGTGGAAAGTTCTGGTTGTTCCTCCACTTCTAGACTTTGGTCCTGTTCCATAACTTGAGTTTTTCACAGAATTTGGGTCTGTCTCTCTTAATTGCATCAACAATGCAGGTGTTCTTTTCAGGGCTACTTTGTGGCGAGCAGTGATAAGCCATTTAATATGGCGTAAATAAACCTATTCACAATTATAACCAAAAGCACCTCCCTTTGGGGGGATCTTGGTTGAGCATGAGGATTTTTGTTGTTGCAAAGCAAGTCAAGTCCATGGTCTGCAGTCAGGACTGTAACATCTTTATATTTGTGGTGTTGTATCCTCTGTTATTTGTGGTGTTGTATCCTCTGCGGAGACTTGTGCTCATGGAAAAGGGGATATAAATGTCAAAATGGATACTAAACAGTAGAGTTTTAATGTAACATTTGTATTTATCTTGCAGTGCTTAGAAAAAGTATTGTCTACTAAACAGTAGAGTTTTAATATAACATTTGTATTTATCTCGCAGTGCTCAAAGTACTATCTATGGACATTGATTTGTTTATTTTGCTTTTGTGTTTGTTTTTTTCCTCCAGGAGGTTGAACAGCTTGAAGATGTGAACTCAGATATGAAAGAGGAGATAATGATTACACTGGAAATTCTCAAGCCACTTAGTCCCCCAGAGGCCCCTTTCATTAAAGGTTTTGTTGTTGTTGTCCAGTTTCATGCATGCATTTACAGATATTTTAGTTTTTTCTGTGAGAAAGCTCAGTTGCCATAGCTCAGGAGCTGGATGCTTGCCCACCAGCTTGAAAGATTTGGGTTTGAATCTGCATAGAGATGGAGTTTTTATAATTAGCTGAATGCTTCCAAGGCAACCCAGCCTAAATGGGTACCACACAAAAGTGTCCATAGAAGTAAAGGTAGCCAGCATAATGTTGACCATATAACTCATGAAGTGATGATTTAAAAGCTAGTTGCTTATCCTTTACAGGATGTTGCAGAACCAATCCCAGCAATTTTTGACCGTTTGTGATTTCACTAGGCAGTTTTACTTACAGTGGTTTGCTATTTCTTCCTGAATGGTCAGCTCTTGATACCACTATTGACACCGACACAAAGTGGTTTGTTGCCAGATCACCCACAGCTGGGATCGAACCCGGTTCCATGAAATGCCTAAGCCACAGACACTATGATTTAGTGGTGATTAGTCGATACAAATATGTGTTTAACACCATATACCTGACGTGCTAATGGCGGGAGAAAGAGTTCTTGTACTTTTACTTACTAGTTAAACATTTGCAGCATGATAGAAGTTATGTACTAAAGTGTTTCTGTTCATTTACTTGTGTCTGCAGAAATGAAGGATTTAAATATTTTTTTGGGTCTCAGACAGCTCGTACATTTGAACAAAGAAGACCTAAACAATAGATTGTATCCCCCGTGTGGGTTCCGGTGCCCCATTATGGGGAAAACAAGAATAGACCCACTGCCTCCCCAAAAGCATGTCGTAAGAGTCGACTAATTGGGGAGCTTCCTTGGAAGTCGGAGTGCATCTGCCGGAGAGGCAAGGAACCAACAGTCTGTATTCAAGAGAATGAGATCTGTAAAACTGATGCACACGCAACACTCAGGTTCTGGAGCAGGACTGCAGTTCAGTAGTGGACGAGCAACCAGAACTTTCCGCCAGAGTGTACAGCTGGTGAACGCGAAGAAGAAGAAGAAGAAGAAGAAGAAGAAGAAGAAGAATGGATTGTGTACTTAGCTGTCCCTCCTGAGATGCATAATAAAGTAACAATATATTCACTGAAGCAAATAAATACAAGTCCTTTCAACTGAAATACAAAATCAAACACACACAAACATGGCTGACTGCATTACCAGGGTAAACACAAGTTCCCTACCTTGTCTTCTTGTCTGCACAAATCTTGATGGAAATGTTGATTTTTGACTTTTACAGTGAACTGTAGAGGTATGTTTTTTTAAAAACTCTTCTTTGGTCGTATGAGTATTTTAATGTCAGTTAACAAAATATATGTTTCATTTCAGTTCTCAGCTCAAGATCTTGCCATGCTAGTTGGAATAAAGTAACATATAATTATGTCTTTGACATACGGTACCAGTTATTTGAAGGTAATTTGTTTTCTAAATGATGATTTTTGCAATGATTAAAAATAGAGATAATATTTCCATGTCTGTAATGTTGAATTAATTAATTATTATTTTAGCTCAGTTTAATATCCATGCCCTGAGGGGTATTTGGAAGATGGTGCTTTTCCATATGTTTATCGTCCAAAAAGCAGCTTTAGTGGTGATTGAACCTGCAACCTTCCCATATGCGTTTCAGGGCCTCATTGTGGGGGAAAATGATAGACCAACTCCTGCTTACAAGCATCTCTTAAAGGTTAATGAGGGCAAGTGTTAATGACTTTAGTACATTGCAAAACATGACTTCTATCATGCTGCAAATGTTTATCTAGTAAGTAAAAGAACAAGTACGGGGGGCTGAGTGGTATCGAGGTATGGTATTCGCCTCGAGAAGCTGGAGGTCCCGGGTTCTAACCCCAGTGAAGGCTAGGAGTTTTTCACGTGGACTTCTAGTAATTTCCCCTGGTCTCTGGGTAGTAAGACCGGACACTCATGTGTATTGTTGTGCATGTAAAAACTAGCTTGGAAGTTGGAATTTAAAAAAAAAAGTGGCCTAACGGCGCTGCCTGGGCAAAATTTGGAGTTAAAAACCTACCCAAAATATTTCAGGATCCTTGATGGTGCAACGGAGTTTGTGTACTGTACTGAGATACTTCAGACTCAGGCTTGAGTTAGAAGTAGAATGGAGCATTTATAGGTTACACCCGTGTGCCATGATGTTGATCCGTTGAATAAACAAACAAACAAACAAACATCTCATAAAGGTGACTAACTATGGATGTTTTCGTCTAAGTTTCAAAAAACAAGATCTATTAAAAAATCAGATGTGCACTCAAAGCTCAAGTTCTTTAATAAGACTAAAGTCCAAAAGTAGATTAACACTAGCACTTTCCGCAGGAGCTTACAATTGGTGAATGTTGAGAAGAAGACAAAGAACCTAAAACCACCAGCCTTACAGTTTAGTGCCTTAGCCATTGTACTACAGTGACTCTGAAATTATGGGAATGTTTAAGAAAGCTTTATGTATGTATGTATATATACACACACACACACACACACATATGTGTGTGTGCATGCATTTGTGAGCGAACTTGTGTACATACATACATGCACACGCACACAGTGATACCCAATTGACCGATTCAATCTGCAGGTGATAGATGTGTCTACTGTGGACCAGACTGCCAGTTTGAAGTTAACTCTCTTTTGCCTCATCAAACATACGGCTTCAAAGTTCAGGCAGTTAGCGATGTGGAAGAAAGTATTTTCAGTGAAAGTACAATTGTGACAACAGATGAGGACTGTAAGTGTTGTTTTTATGTATAGTTTTATTATTAAATTCTTCCAAATCACACAGCTGAACAAGATGGGGTGACAAACCTGAGTTGTACCTTATAATTTAAAGATTTTACTTTAATTACTACTCACACTCAAGTGTTGCCATGGAAGCCAAGAATTGCAACCCTGCATTCTAACTAGAATTTTGTAAGAGGCAACAAGGGGTTGGGTTGGTCTTTGGGTTGGCTGTTCAGTCATGGGACCAATTTGTATGTTAAATTCACCAAGCCCTGTTCATAGTAATAAGTGAGCTACATTATTAATAACACGTTGAAACCGGTATACTGGAAGAATGCTGCCCAGCGCTTCGCTTTGTACCAGGTGTGGAAATAAGAAAGCACAAGAATTAGCAAGTCTAGCTAGCAACCTCATACATGAGGCATGAAACCGGTATACTGGAAGAATGCTGCCCAGCGCTTCGCTTTGTACCAGGTGTGGAAATAAGAAAGCACAAGAATTAGCAAGTCTAGCTAGCAACCTCATACATGAGGCATGAAACCGGTATACTGGAAGAATGCTGCCCAGCGCTTCGCTTTGTACCAGGTGTGGAAATAAGAAAGCACAAGAATTAGCAAGTCTAGCTAGCAACCTCATACATGAGGCATGAAACCGGGAAACTAGATCCACTACCACTACAAAGAGACTACAGCCACTAGCATGACATGACAGTGGTGAATGGCAGCAATCCAGCTGCTTTGAAGAGTAAAACAGACACATGCAGAAATCTACACAGAGGAGTTACTTATAGGTGACAAAATCTTCTCAGCAAAAATCATGTTCTATCAGACTAGTGATGGATTAGCTAAACTAATAGCTTAATCATTAAAAAATAATCAACATGATAAAGAACCTGCTGGGAAGGCAGAGCCTCATCAGACTTGAGATGACACAAGATGCCATGATCACCACAGTAAACGAGACAAAAAAACTTATCATCAAACTTATCCACAGCATCAAGAGCAGTGACAACACCGAGGTGCAGCTTCTGCATGAGATCACATTTGTGGGTAACATGCTGCAGTCAGTAAAACAGAGGATTGTGTAATGCATAAAAAAAGCCCAGCTCACCAACCAATAGATTTGGAGCAACTTCAACAACAACAAAACCAAAATAAAAGTTATCAACATGGGGAAAAACTAGCAGTTGTGACAACAGAAGGAGATGTCATACCCATCAACATGATTCTCAACAACAGACCCCATCTATCTATTGTCTTCTTCAGTTTTACCGGGTTGCAGCCCAGTGTCGTGGTTTAAAATATTTGTTTTGTGCCTCTCGCGTGATTTGAGTGACAGTTTTCTGGATCTTCTAGCTACTCCATCTATCCATTTTTTCCTGGGTCTTCCTCTGGCCTTTCTTCCCGATGTTCTACTGTAAAAGGCCTTTTAGGCAATCTGATCCGGTTGCATTCTTACTAAATGGCCAAACCACTTCATTCTCTGTCTTTCAATATGCTTCATGCATGATCTTGTTCCAACTTTGTCTCTAATGCTGACTTTTGTGACTCTGTTTCTTCGTGTATTGTTGGTGACTCTTCGGAGACATCGCATTTAACACGTAGTTATTTTTTGCATATGTGATTTGTTCATTGTCCACATTTGGCACTGATAACATAACGTAGGGATGAAAATGCTGTTGATCATCTGTTGTTTGGCTGGTAACGAGATCTTTGGATGACGAAGAAGTGGGGCCAGTTGGTAGTTGACTGCATTGGCTTTTTGAACTCTAAGCCTGTATCTCTTTATCAAGTCTTCCACAGGACTGTCTGTATGAGATACCTGGGCTGTCTGTATGAGATACCTGGGCTGTCTGTATGAGATACCTGGGCTGTCTGTATGAGATACCTGGACTGTCTGTACGAGATACCTGGGCTGTCTGTATGAGATACCTGGGCTGTCTGTACGAGATACCTGGGCTGTCTGTATGAGATACCTGGGCTGTCTGTAAGAGATACCTGGACTGTCTGTACGAGATACCTGGGCTGTCTGTAAGAGATACCTGGGCTGTCTGTATGAGATACCTGGGCTGTCTGTATGAGATACCTGGGCTGTCTGTAAGAGATACCTGGGCTGTCTGTACGAGATACCTGGGCTGTCTGTATGAGATACCTGGGCTGTCTGTATGAGATACCTGGGCTGTCTGTATGAGATACCTGGGCTGTCTGTATGAGATACCTGGGCTGTCTGTACGAGATACCTGGGCTGTCTGTACGAGATACCTGGACTGTCTGTATGAGATACCTGGGCTGTCTGTATGAGATACCTGGACTGTCTGTACGAGATACCTGGACTGTCTGTACGAGATACCTGGGCTGTCTGTATGAGATACCTGGACTGTCTGTACGAGATACCTGGGCTGTCTGTACGAGATACCTGGACTGTCTGTATGAGATACCTGGGCTGTCTGTATGAGATACCAGGACTGTCTGTATGAGATACCTGGGCTGTCTGTATGAGATACCTGGGCTGTCTGTAAGAGATACCTGGGCTGTCTGTAAGAGATACCTGGGCTGTCTGTATGAGATACCTGGGCTGTCTGTACGAGATACCTGGACTGTCTGTATGAGATACCTGGGCTGTCTGTAAGAGATACCTGGACTGTCTGTACGAGATACCTGGACTGTCTGTAAGAGATACCTGGGCTGTCTGTACGAGATACCTGGGCTGTCTGTACGAGATACCTGGGCTGTCTGTACGAGATACCTGGACTGTCTGTATGAGATACCTGGGCTGTCTGTATGAGATACCAGGACTGTCTGTATGAGATACCTGGGCTGTCTGTATGAGATACCTGGGCTGTCTGTAAGAGATACCTGGGCTGTCTGTAAGAGATACCTGGGCTGTCTGTATGAGATACCTGGGCTGTCTGTACGAGATACCTGGACTGTCTGTATGAGATACCTGGGCTGTCTGTAAGAGATACCTGGACTGTCTGTACGAGATACCTGGACTGTCTGTAAGAGATACCTGGGCTGTCTGTACGAGATACCCGGGCTGTCTGTACGAGATACCTGGGCTGTCTGTACGAGATACCAGGACTGTCTGTATGAGATACCTGGACTGTCTGTACGAGATACCTGGGCTGTCTGTAAGAGATACCTGGGCTGTCTGTATGAGATACCTGGGCTGTCTGTATGAGATACCTGGGCTGTCTGTACGAGATACCTGGACTGTCTGTACGAGATACCAGGACTGTCTGTACGAGATACCTGGGCTGTCTGTATGAGATACCTGGGCTGTCTGTACGAGATACCTGGGCTGTCTGTACGAGATACCTGGGCTGTCTGTATGAGATACCTGGGCTGTCTGTACGAGATACCTGGGCTGTCTGTACGAGATACCTGGACTGTCTGTATGAGATACCTGGGCTGTCTGTATGAGATACCTGGGCTGTCTGTACGAGATACCTGGGCTGTCTGTACGAGATACCTGGGCTGTCTGTATGAGATACCTGGGCTGTCTGTACGAGATACCTGGGCTGTCTGTATGAGATACCTGGGCTGTCTGTACGAGATACCTGGGCTGTCTGTATGAGATACCTGGGCTGTCTGTACGAGATACCTGGACTGTCTGTATGAGATACCTGGGCTGTCTGTATGAGATACCTGGGCTGTCTGTAAGAGATACCTGGGCTGTCTGTAAGAGATACCTGGGCTGTCTGTAAGAGATACCTGGGCTGTCTGTACGAGATACCTGGGCTGTCTGTACGTCCAGCAATGCTAGCTGATCATCAGAATCACTATAAAAGAATAATATCTGTATCAGAAGGCACAACAGAGGAATAAAGCAACCAAGAGCTGTTCAGCATGGGAGAAGTCCTCATGGCAGGACCAAACTGAACAGTTAAAAGCAGAAGTCAAAACCCTTAAAAGAAAACAAATCATCCAAAGAAGCACAGTTTGTAAATATTCAAGCAGAAATAGAAGTGGCGAAAAACTTCCTCAAGGAAATTAGAGAAGCCCAACAAGAACTCACACTGGACACAGCCTAGGTTGAGCAAACCAGATTAAAAGGGAAACAATGGTGAGAACAATCAGGAGCGAGGGCAGCAACTGCAAGAAGAACTATACAAGCTACTTTAGAAGCTGCAAAACCAAAAAACAGGGTGTGTACCTTACAGAAAAAAAAGGATGGATCACCAAAACACTACAAGAAGCAAAAGAAAAAAGATCAAGAAAGAACAAAAATGAATTCCCCAAGATGAAGAAAATGACTCAGAAGTGTAAAAATGACCAGGTAGAGGGCAGATGAAGGATAGCAAGCATAGGAGGAGTCCTAAGGACTAGTCGTTTCACTGACTCTAACTAAAGTCGTCCCCATTTGGTACACAATTTTTCGTTATTTTGAAGCCCCACCCTGGCTTTTGCCTGGGGCTGCAAATTAGCCTGAAGGCTGAATGCGGTTTCTGGGTCCTCTCCCAAGGTGATCCTCATCCCCATGGTGTCACTGGGTGTTTATCGCTTGTGTGATGTGGTGATGTAAAATTTACTTACCTACTAGTCTTTTCAGAACTTCCAAACATTCTCCTCTTCACAGCAGCAGAAACCTCACTGGCCTGGACCCCAACAGGAAAAACAAACCAAGAATAAAGGCACAAAATGTTTGCCACGAAGCAGCGACACACAAAACAAATACTAGATCTTTGTAATAACCGAGGCTCAACAAGGAGCAGGTTGACCAAGATCCAGATTGTGTCTTTTGTTTTTCTCTAAAACGAACGAACAAACAACAAACTACAATTTAATTTTAGAATAGTTTACTGACCATCCATGGTTGACTTCCTTACATCAGGATTGACTTCCTTACATCAGGATTGACTTCCTTACATCAGGATTGACTTCCTTACATCAGGATTGACTTCCTTACATCAGGATTGGCTTCCTTACATCAGGATTGACTTCCTTACATCAGGATTGGCTTCCTTACATCAGGATTGACTTCCTTACATCAGGATTGACTTCCTTACATCAGGATTGACTTCCTTACATCAGGATTGACTTCCTTACATCAGGATTGACTTCCTTACATCAGGATTGACTTCCTTACATCAGGATTGGCTTCCTTACATCAGGATTGGCTTCCTTACATCAGGATTGACTTCCTTACATCAGGATTGACTTCCTTACATCAGGATTGGCTTCCTTACATCAGGATTGACTTCCTTACATCAGGATTGACTTCCCTACATCAGGATTGACTTCCTTACATCAGGATTGGCTTCTATACATTTTCAGGACTCTCTTACTCTTTTTTTGTTAACTATATATGACATAGATATATTGCATAAAATATTCTTCATTCTGTGAATTGCTGCTTTTACTTTGGCTATTCTAATTTAGCTTCTTTAATACAATTTCCATCTGCTGTTATCAAGTACCAAAATACTTGAACACATTGACTTGCTTCCGACTAGTCGTACTTGCTTTGATTTTGCATTTTAGTTTAAGTTTATTGTCTGCCCCCCCGTATTCCATGAAAAACAATTTTTTGCCTCAGCTAAACTATTTAACATGTGCTAATCATCTGCTTGAAATTGAATTTTAACATCTGCTGTATTTATAGAGGTTGTTAAAATTATAATGGATTCTTTATTTAATAGTGCCTGAAGCTCCACAGAATCTGAGAGTTCTTGGCTCAACTGCCACACAGCTAAAATTTGGGTGGAATCCACCAAACATTGTCAATGGAGTGTTAAAAGGGTATTATGTTTATCAAGGTAACATTACTTTCCCCTCCTCCTTCTTCTTTCTTTTTTCCATCTTCTTCCTACTCCTCCTTCTTCATCTTCTTCTTCATCCTCTTCTTCCTCCTCTTCCTCTTGCACTTCCTCCTCTGCTTCTTCTTTACCCTCTTCATCATTGTCTTCTTTTTCTTCATTTTGATCTTCCAATAGAGCAGTGGTCTGCAACCTTTTTCATGTGGCAGCCTTCTTGAGTATAAGGCAAGATCCCCATGCCTCCTACCCCAAACAGAACAAAATGGGAATAAAAAGGGGACAGACAGAAAAATCCCAAGCACTGTTAACAAGAACTTTGAGAAACACATCCACATAAATGAAATTGTCAAGTAACAAACAAACATAAATTAGATTGTGTTCTTAATCTATAATTAAATGGACATGTATTAATACTAATTTGTCAATAGAAAGTGCTCATTTTAACAAAAACATCCACGGCTTTATGTTTTATAAATATTCTTCTTCTTCATTCTGAGCCCTTGAGTTTTATTGCTGCAGATATCACCCATCTCCATTTGTCTTTCTGGTTGGCTTTCTCTTTTCAGTTGGTGACACCAAGTGTTTGCAGGTCTGTCTGGATATTATCTCTCTGGTTGACTTCTCTTTCCAGTTGATGACACCAAGTGTTTGCAGCTCTGTCTGGATATTATCTTTCCATGGTCTTCTTGGTCTGCGTTGTGGTCTACAACCATTTAACTCCCTTGTGTCCACTGTTTTTACTTCGTCCCCCAAGACTGTCCCAGCACAACCTGTCAAGACAAAACATCTGGCCAGGAGAAACACACCTGTTGAAGCCAAACTTGACGGATTGCTGAGTGAATTATGAAAGACAGTGAAGTTCATTCTAGAGACAGCATTGCAGATATAGATAATATCTTTTGGGTGAATGAAAGAAGAGAAGGATAAAGAAGTTTTTAACTCTGTGTCGTCTGACATATTTATAATTAAACTGACAAAATCTTTTTTCGTATCACATATAACTACAAGTGAACTCAATTTCAAAACTGATTGATGTCCCCCCCCCCCCCCCCCCTCCCCCAATTCCCAGCGCCCCCTTTTCTTGAAACTTCCAGGCGCACCCTAGGCTGTAGGCCACTGCAATAGAGCAGTGACTTTTAGTTAACTCATACCAAGACTTGTACACTTGCTAATGATTAGATGGATTTTGCAGCCAAAAGTTTTCAAAAGGATGAGCTAGTGGCACTACAACTGTCTTTACTTGCATCTTACAACATACATGTATGTTAGGTTGCACTGTTACTGTTACTTTTCCTGTGTTCCTTGCAGGTGAAAAATACTCTAGACAGTGTTAATTTGTTGGCAGATTCATTGACATTACTCTTAGAATAAACTCACTATTGCTTAGTATTTCAAGAAATATCAGTGAGTCTTAGTACATCCAAATGACCTCTTGGGGCAGTGTATCCCAAACTTTTCTTAGTGACGGCACTTTTTTTTCAATTAAAATTTTTCCACAGAGCCCTAACCTAAGTGTATCTCCGAATATTTCGTGGCGCCCCTGTGAAGAAGTTGCCGTCCTCTGGGGCACCGCGGCGCACAGTTTTGGAATCACTGTCTAAGAGTATTAAAGAAGACACAATAAATAACATGGAATATGGATGCAGTTTCTATTATTAATGCTTATAGCTCAAACAAAGTTAAATAAAACAAAGTAAATGTAAAGAAAATATTTAACTCTAATTTACTAACAGTTACTTAAATTTATAAACTCTTGCCTGTTGGCTCTGAAGTCCTGGGTTCAAATCTGCATTGAGTTGGATTTTTAAATATTGATCTTACTTCCCTTGTCGACCCAGGCTGAAAAAAATACTTGGAAATGTTATGGGAAGTCAAGATGACTGGCATGATGTTGCCCACATTACCCATTAAGTGCCAGTTGGCAATCTGTTTGCTTTTGGCCAAGATTAGCTGTTGCTTTTTCACCCCAATCTGTGAACTGAAAGTAGATAGTTCCATCACCCTGTAAATGAGTTGAGCACTTGATGCAACACATGTGAATTTCAATTTTATGTGGATGCTTTTTGACTGAGCCCAAGTGTGGTTTGTGTTGCGAACTGCAGAACAGAAAATGGCGGGTGGCCTGTAGCCAGAGAACTAGTGGCTCCTAATACAGTTAACTGTGTTTGCAACTGCTGATTTGCTGTAACTTTTTTTCCAGTAATAATGAACTGCCACTCTAGTGGTGAACTGTTTGTGTTGGCACTTCTGATGACTGCCTTATGCATTTAATGTATCTGTATGCTACTGGCTATGCTGAGACTTCAATCTGTTTCACTGTTTTCACAAGGTACACTGATGGACGTTCATTGTGGTTTTTGCTGGCACAGTTATGGAGCTATTATGGGGTGACCCATTTGCCATGGAACTGCAGTTTAAACTAATAAAATGACTAATATTCTTTTTGTTTATTTTTAATTTTTTTTTCAGCAAAAAATATGGTAGAACATACTATGGAATTAGCATCAATAATATCAGGCCTCACTTCCAATACTGCCTATGAGATACAGGTACTTTCATGTTTTATGTTTTTAATCTCATCTTTTTCTTCATGTACAGTTATAGTTTTGGTTACATATTTGTGATTTAAAAAAACAATGGTACAATTGCATATCCTCTAAAGCAGAAGTCTTCAACCTTTTCACACCCACAGATTGAAAAAAAAAAAACCTATTCTGTTGATCTGTGTGATATAAGTTAATTTTAACTAATCTTACCTTTTTTGCAATTATTTTAATCTTTATGTTGGCCAGACAACTTGTACATTTCACTCTTCTTTTTTTAAATCTTTTTTTTTCGGGGCTGCGTTAGCTCAGTTGATAAGAGGCTCGCTTTCAGATCCAGCTGCGGCTCACTGCAGCCCGCGGTCGGTGTTAGAAACCGGGCGGTTCCTGGGGTTCACCAAGCCTCTAGGAAATGGGTACCAGAGTTGACACTCTGGGGTAAATGGGGGAATGTCGCTGTAGTTGCAGAGTTACGTGTGGACGGCGACACAGGTGGACAATTCTTATCAGCTGTCCGTTCTGGTGGCAGAGCACTTATGGTTTATAACCGTGATGCTGGTTCACATCTCCTGACTTTACCTTTACCCTTACTCTTCTTTTGCTCTCACAGCAGTAACCAGTTTGAGTGGATAATTAAATATTTGAAAAATTAAAAAAAGTAAAGGTCCCTTTTCCCCGCCTTTGGGCGTATAGGGCATATAGGGCTAGACCTATATTTTATAGACCACTCGGCACAAGATGGGTGATGTGGTCAGCATCATGCCGTAATTAAATATAGGTTAGAGAAAATGACCTGGGCTTCATTGTTGACCTTGCCTGATAATAGATACCAGGAAATGTTCTGAGAAATAAAGGCACCTGATTAACCACATCACTTATCTTCTTTTTTCCCTGCTATGTGTTCACCGGCTATAAACTCTGGTGGAAAGTCCTGGCTGTTTGTCCATTTCTGGACTTTGGTCTTGTTCCAGAACTTAAGTTTTGCATGCAAACCTGCCTAAAAGATTTGGTTTATTTGTGTGCAGACTGTTAGTTCCTCGCCTCTCAGACAGATGCTCTCCAACTTTGAAGGAAACACCCCTAATTAGTCAACTTCACAAAATGCTTGTTTGGGAGCATTGGGTCCCTTTTCTCTTTTGCACCCCCACAGTGGTGCCACAGAAGCCCCATGGTGAACATAATCTGTCAAATGCTAATTGATATCAAATATAAAAGTTTACTGCCTGTAACATATGCCAAAAGTGAATGAGGTGTCAACATCAGTCCAGATAAGTTTTATTACTAAAGACATTTATTACTGGAGTCTCTAAATTTTAAATTTGAATATGTATCCTTAGCAAAATATATAAAGAATGTATCAACTCTGGTAACAACAAAGTTTGGTCCTAACTTTTGCACATAGTGTTGTTGTTGTTTTTTTTTTTGGCACTCAGTATTAATCTCCCAAATGTGACCTGAGTGAGAAAATGGGCGCATGAATTCTGTCGGTTCCGAGCAGCGCACCATATATTCATTAGCTAGGCCAATAGATGTCAACTTTTCTTATTTTCTTCTATTACCGGCAGTGTCAGCTAACCAAACTGAACTGTTAGCATTAGCTCCTTTTATCCAATGGTTCTGTTAATTTAACTTTTCCACGTGCGAGCATTGGCTGTATTAGAGTAAAAAATTTGTTAGAGCCGATAGAGTTGAATTATTTACTGGCTGTGGCTGAAAGAGTTAATGGATGTCTAAATGAAATTAATCCTTGAATTCAACAAATGAATCTTACTCTTTGGGCAGGTTTGTGCTGCTACTGTCAAAGGAAAGGGACCAAAGGCAGTCTGTACAGGCATCACTGCAGAGCTAGGAACTCATGCTCCAAGCAAGCCACAAGTTCAGGTTCTTGGCAGAAGTGAAGTTCATGTTTCATGGGAACCACCACAGTTACCTCTGGGTCGGATCACTCGATATGATGTCAGCATGAATGGAAAGATTATTTACTCAGGTAGGAAACTTTGTTTCTGTCTTTCTTTTCTTCACTGTGCAAGAAATTCATTATTATGATGCAACTTGACATAGTTGTTATAGCCCGGAGTTGGAAATTCAGCAATTAATTCAAGATAATGCTCGCTCAGAGGATTTGATCATTTACACAGACGGTTTAGTGTCAAGAGGCAAAAGAAGTGCTTGGGGCTTCTTAGCAAACGTTAATGGTCGACGTTTGGTGCAGAAGAGCCTAGCATATGATACCATAACATCCAGCTTAAGAATGGAGGTGGAGGCGGTCACTCCAGCTTTCCGCTGGCTAGAGAACACCACACACACACATCGTGATTGTAACTGACTCAGAAAGCATGCTGAGGAAGATCAGGACAGGCATGCTTCGTGCAGAGTGGCATGCTTCGCTGCGGAGGACACGGGTGAGGAGTATGTCTGGATTTTTTTCACCGGGTCAGGCCGGTGTGTTGGGAAATGAACGGACACACAGACTGGCTGGCTCTGCACAATTTGGTGGAATACTGATACATGATAAGGCAGACTTGGTTAGTGCCCTGTGGGAGAGCGTGTACAGTTCAGAGGAGCAGATGGATGACCACAGTCTGGTGAGATTGATGCAGCGGGAAGTGACGAGAGGTTCTGGCAGATGCTCGAGGCTCAGAGGAAAGGCAAGACAGACGTTTAATCAGAATGCTACTGGCACCATTAGTATCGGAACTCTTCGCTGAGTGCTGTGATGTCAGTTCTTGAATCAAATCAAATCAAATCAAATCAAATCAGTTGTTATATTGTCAAGCAGTCATTAGGTTTTCATCCTTTGACTCATTGTCATTTAGTGAAACATCCAAGTGTTTAATGTTGATTTTGTGCATGTAAAGATCGATTCATATAGAGATGTTACATTCTGTTTAAGAGCTTTTTACTAAAATGGGTAGCATTAACAGGCACATCAATATCAAAACGGCACAAGGGTCCACTTACATACGAGCTGTTTGTAGCCTATTCTGTTGTGTATATGCAAATGCTAGAAAATGAGTAAGGAAATTGTGACAGTTATGGAGGTAGTGAAGGTGAAGTTTCAAGAAGATTCAAGAATATTTTGAATAGAGAGAAAAATGTCCACTGAAATGTTGGTTAAAAGCTCTGGGTATAATTGATTTGCTAATCAAAGCTTTAGGGAAAGAACAAATGAAATTTACTGGGCATATTGACAGAAGAAAATTGACATGGAGTGAAAGGAGAAAGTGTGGCTCTATGTGGATGAATTATAAATGAGACACAGTGGGCAGAAAAACAAACATGGATAGCTTAAAAAGCTGGACTGTAGTTATGCCCCCCCCCTCCCCCACCACTCTTTCTCACTGTTTTGTTCTGTTTTCCACTATGTCTTTGCTTCACCTTTCCCATCTGTCTCGTCTATCTCCATTATCTCTCTTTATCCATTGTTTATTCTCTTTATTCTCTGTCTCTCCTTATGAAAACCCTGTTACCTTCAGTAAAGTATTCATAATCATGAGATCTTCATGTTATCTGTTTCTTCCAGGGACAGAACTCAGCTGCAGTGTTCACAGACTGACCCCTGACACCGAATACTGTTTCGTTGTCACAGCTCTGACAAACGAGGGCAAATTTGACAGCAAAGTCACCAAGAAACGAACAGCTAAAGATGAGTGTAAGAGTGTGTCTGTGTGTGTGTGTGTGTTTTATATGTTTCAAATACAACAGAATGTTGCTGTGTCATTTAGAGGTTAGTGAATGTGTTTCAAATACAACAGAATGTTGCTGTGTCACTTAGAGGTTAGTAAATGTGTTTCAAATACAACAGAATGTTGCTGTGTCACTTAGAGGTTAGTAAATGTGTTTCAAATACAACAGAATGTTGCTGTGTCACTTAGAGGTTAGTGAATGTGTTTACAATCATTAATATATATGGGTTCAGTTTCTATAGTTAAAAATTTAGAGAAAAAAAACTGTTCTTGTGGCTTTAAAGCAATGGTATGAGAGTTGCACAGTGGACACAAATTAGAATCTCTCTACCTAACATTTCCTGTGACAGCAATGATTACATGTATTCACTACAGTCAGATTATGTTGTGAAGATGGCACCAAAAATAATAGAACTCTAATTTAAACATTGTTTATGTCTGGCATGTCTGTTTTATTTGCGTGTTTTTTAAAAATAATTTTTCAAATTAATGCTTTAAAAAAAATCCTTTAAAAAAATCAAGATAAAAATTATTCTACCTGCATTTTTAAGGGAGAAAATATTGTTTTCATGCCACATAAACACTTTATAATAGAAAAATATCAGACACTGCTTTTTTATGAATGCTGTATTGCTGTATTTTCAGTATGTGAATTATATACACCTTTTGTTATCTTTATCGTATCAGTAGGTGAATTATATACACCTTTTGTTATCTTTATCGTATCAGTAGGTGAATTATTTACACCTTTTGTTATCTTTATCGTATCAGTAGGTGAATTATTTACACCTTTTGTTATCTTTATCGTATCAGTAGGTGAATTATATACACCTTTTGTTATCTTTATCGTATCAGTAGGTGAATTATATACACCTTTTGTTATCTTTATCGTATCAGTAGGTGAATTATATACACCTTTTGTTATCTTTATCGTATCAGTAGGTGAATTATATACACCTTTTGTTATCTTTATCGTATCAATAGGTGAATTATATACACCTTTTGTTATCTTTATCGTATCAGTAGGTGAATTATATACACCTTTTGTTATCTTTATCGTATCAGTAAGTGAATTATTTACACCTTTTGTTATCTTTATCGTATCAGTAGGTGAACTAAAGTTGATGCACCTTGAGTATTTATCCTACTGTGCAAAGGGGCTGTCATCATATTATAATTCATTGAATTTCTACACTTTGTGCTATTTTAACTTTATTAGTCATAAGAAAGCAACCACGGCTTCCTTAGACCCTTATTTTGACCACTTATCCAATTCATTCTCATCGGTTTACCAGACTCTTGCAGAGAGACTGAGACATTTATGATCAGGCTTGGTGCAACATAGTTGATCCCTTTGACTTTAAACCAACGTTAGCTTTATTTGTTATTATCAATGCTTTGTTTAATTTAACCATATTCAGTGGATTGTATTTTATTGACATCTGTAGATGATCCAGATAGACCGCCTCTCTACCAGACGCCAAAAAAGGAAGAAGAGTTACAAAAGGCACCAATCCACAAGAAAACAAAACCAAATGATTCCAGATCAGGCAGCATCCACAGTGCAAAGGTAGAAAACATGCTAAAATGTATACATTTTAAACATAAATGTAATATTTAAATAGCAACTTTGTTTACTTTAAATACATTTATTTTGTTATTCTAATTTGCCTAAGATTAATAAAAATGATTAATAATTTTTCTAAGAGAAAGTTAACTATATACAATATAACAAGGATAAATGCAATTTTTATGTAAGAAGTGTACAAAGCACAGTACATTAACCATAAACACTGCAATTGGAAATCTAGCGGTAGCTACATAAGAAAAACTTAAATAATGAAGAAACAAACTATTGCACAATTGATTGCCTTGAATATTTCACTGTATCTCTTCAGGTGCATAGTATAGAAATAAAGTCAGTGTAAAACAGCACATTGTCCAACAGGCTTGTTTTCTCAGTACTTTTCTTAATGGCAGTAAAATTTGGTTAACTTTTTCGCACCAGGAGAAATGACTAAATAGCTTTCATGTGTGATGTTAAAGACAAATACTTGACATTAAGTGGCAAACATACCACAAACACTGAGGTATTGGGAAGAGCAGTTTTTTTTTCAATGCTCAGTCTCCAAAGACTTAGATGGCTGGGTCACACCTGGAGAATGGAGGATGGTGGAGTCCCTGAGGACATTGTCTGTGGTGAATTACCTATGGGTAGACGATGTTGAGGCCGGTCTCCACTGTTATGTAAAGATGTATGCAAACAGGACATGAATGATACAGGTATTAAAGTAAATTCATGAAAACAAAATGCCATAAACCGTTTGGCTTGGAGGGGTCAAATCAAGAACGGAATGAAAAGAAAGGAAAACATTGATTGCAGAAATAATGAGAGTAATGATTGCAGTTAGGCATATAAGAAGAAGCACACTTAACACTTGTGATGGCAGCAGCAGTCCTGAAATCCCATCCCCTGATTGTGGAAGACTTTTTTTTTTAAACGCAGACTTCTTCTTGCTAATCACACTCGCCATCCCCCCGTGTGGGTTCCGGGGCCCCATTGTGGGGAAAACAAGAATAGACCCACTGCCTCCCCAAAAGCATGTCATAAGAGTCGACTAATTGAGAGCTTCCTTTGAAGTCGGAGGTCATCTGCCGGAGAGGCAAGGAACCAACAGTCTGTATTCAAGAGAATGAGATCTGTAAAACTAATGCACACGCAACACTCAGGTTCTGGAGCAGGACTGCAGTTCAGTAGTGGGCGAGCAACCAGAACTTTCCGCCAGAGTGTACAGCTGGTGAACGTGAAGAAGAAGAAGAAAACACTAGCCATCACCATGGGCTGTGAGTCCTATGCCTTCTCATAGCGCAGTATAACACTGACTTCTGTAAAGCCAGAAAGACACCAACAAACAAGCAATAAAGCCCTAACATGCGTCTTTTCTGCTCATAATGTCAGTAATGGCCACTTCATTCTGATTATTATATGCTCTCTTTGGATTTTCAGCTCTTTCAAAACACTTTTTTTTGGCATTCTATTGAGTAATTTACAGTAAATGTTTATATATTTATTGAATATAAGTTAGTTGGATATCCTTTACACAATGTCATAAACCAACCCCAGCATTTATTGATTGACTTTGGTTTTTAATTAGTCAATTTCTAAATGGTCGACACTTCAAAACATTGTCAAAACTGACCCACAACAGTCTGCTGCAAAATTATTTGTAGCTGAACCAAAACAAGTATTTTGGAATTCTGAACCATATTCATAACCCCAAGCTACAAAATATGATATGAATTTGATACACTTTCAAAATAAAACATATCAGGTAGTTGAAATCAAAGTATAAAAAAATCGTAGAATGTGTGCAATAATGAAAAATTAAGATGTCACATTAAATGAAATAAACTTGATTAAATATAGATGTGCAGACTATAATGCTGAGAATTCTGGTGATCTTTTGAAGAATTTAAAAAAAAAAAAAAACACAAACACAAAAAAACAGGATTTCACTGGTCATGCAGATGTAAAAGGTCAACAGTTTTTAAAACAAAAATAAATTCAGACTAGTTTTTTTTTTTGTTGGTGTCACTGAAATAAAATTATTTCTTGCTTTCAATCCAGGAAAGTCAGTCGTCCTCGAGCAATGAAGGTTCCTTTGCAGGTTTGTTAATTTAAAAAAATTTTTTTTTTTAATGACAAGTTTGTACCTAATATTATTTATTAGTAACCAAAACTGTATTATGGATGTTGCTAGTTTGTATTCATGCAGGGTAATTGTGTGTGGGCATGCATAGATGCCTTTAAACATGCATGCAGAAGTTTGTGAATGTATTTGTGTGTTTATCATGAAGTAAACAATTAAAAGGTTATGACATATTTTGAGAATAAAGATCAGTCAGTAAATGTTTTGCTTATGATTACAGAAGCTATGACTTTAGAGTAAGAGGAAGATAAAAAAAAACAAATGTGTAGGTTGTTGCAAGGGTATGTATGAAAACACGAACAAACACACACTCACATAGACAACAGACTCCTTTGTGGAGTCAAGTAAAGGCAGTCGCATAGTCTCAGATGATTCTGTTGGGGTGTGAGGAGGTAGGCTTTCACAATTTGAAAAAATTATGTATCCAGGGGCCATTTTAATTAGGCTAGTTTAACACTTTCTTCAACATGCCAAGAATAGTCATAGTTTTACAAGATGTCAGTTGCAATGAGAAAAAAATCATAAAGGTGATTAATAGAACCTGTATTCTATCTGAATGTGGGACAAGAACAATGCACAGATAAGCTGAAAAACATTTAGTCGCTCAGAAATGTCATTTTTGAAAAGAATGCAAAGAATATCATGAAAGAATAGAGACAAATGAGGTTTCAGTGCTTTTTGAGACAGGTGAAAATTGAAAATGGATTAGAGCAATTAGATATAGACAGTGTTCTTTGATATAGACAGTGTTCTTAGATGTAGACAGTGTTTTTTGATATAGACAGTGTACTTAGACGTGGACGGTGTTCTTAGATGTAGACAGTATTTTTAGATGTAGACAGTGATATTAGATGTAGACAGTGTTTTCAGATGTAGACAATGTTTTTAGATGTAGACAGTGTTATTAGATGTAGACAGTGTTCTTAGATGTAGACAGTGTTCTTAGATGTAGACAGTGTTCTTTGATGTAGACAGTGTTCTTAGATGTAGACAGTATTTTTAGATGTAGACAGTGTTCTTAGATGTAGACAGTGTTATTAGATGTTGACAGTGTTATTAGATGTTTACAGTATTTTTAGATGTAGACAGTGTTTTTAGATGTAGACAGTGTTCTTAGATGTAGACAGTGTTCTTAGATGTAGACAATATTTTTAGATGTAGACAGTGTTCTTAGATGTAGACAGTGTTCCTAGATGTAGACAGTGTTCCTAGATGTAGACAGTGTTCCTAGATGTATAGTGTTTTTAGATGTATACAGTGTTTTTAGATGTAGACAGTGTTTTTAGATGTAGACAGTGTTCCTAGATGTAGACAGTGTTCCTAGATGTAGCCAGCGTTCTTAGATGTAGACAGTGTTCTTTGGACATGTTATCAGAAGGAATGGACCTGAGACCTTGGTTTCGGCTGGCAATATTAATGGGAAGAAAGCTCGGCGACGATTAAGATATAAATACCTGAATGGCGTGACCATATGGATTAGGGCAAGATAAGAGCACTGACTTGATCCATAATTTTGGTGGTCATTGAGATAGCGAAAACATGGCCACCTATGCTTATTAGCAGGGCAAATTATGATGATGATGATTATGCAGTTTGATGCCAGAGCTGTACTGATAGGAAAGAATTCTGCCATTTCTATGACTTAAGCTTGCGTCATTTTCTCAGTGGACAGGTAACAGAGTAAAGTAGGGACACTTTTCAATGTCATAGGTGTAAAGAGCATACGATGCTATTCCCATATTTTTTTAAAGCCCCCGTCAGGTTTTATAAAACATGTTAAAATCCTGGGTTGATAGGGATTTCTGTCTCAGGTTTACCCTGAAACTGGGACTAGGAAATAATGTGGGAAAGAAAGGTAATGGACATGATATTGATCACAACACAGAGTGCTGATTAGTTGAAAAATATATACAGCTTGCATCATAAACCCATTACATTTTTTGCTACGAAAGGTGATCCTTCACTTTGCTTTGCATAAATTATTTTGCCATGTATTACTGCTCTTTCTATGTATCAGCCATCCTCCTGCACCTATGAACATTTCATTGACATTTCTTTTACATAATTAATATCTTGTACGTGCACTGCGTTGGTCATCCCCAAGTGGGATGCAATTTTTCATTATTTGAAGCCCTACCCTGGCTTTTGCCAGGGGCCGTAAATATAGCTGGCCCATAAATATACCCTAACGGCTGAACGGGGTTGCAGGGACCTCTCCACTGGAGATCCTCATCTGCATGGTGTCACTTTGTGTCACTGGGTGTTTATCGCTTTGTGTGATGTCCTGGTGGGGTACAACTTACATACATATATACATCCTGTTCAGCTTGAGGGTTATAACTGGGATGTATAGTGTCAGTGATATTTCAAGTGTATATATTTTTGCTGTTTTACATATTATTTAAAAGTTTCTCTCAGACATTTATGTAATTTGTATCAATATTATTTGAAATATTCCCCTAATTAAATCTTCTGGGTTGTAATTAGTACAGATTTTGTACAGTGAGTATTTCATTACATTTGTTTTATCATATTTTGTGGTACATGTCATTACCTTTTTTTTTTTTTTTTTTGGAATGATCTGATTCCAGAAGTCAGCTGTCACCACACAAATGGATTACAAGCTAGTGCTGAGAAAGGCAGGGATGGCTTTCTACCAAACCAGAGTCAGGTAGAGAAGAGATTGTGAATGTCAATTGAAAATCCTCATCTTCATCATCATCATCATCCAGCAGGTCCTTTACAGAAAGTTGCCCTTGTTACGGTCATGACACGCCTGAAGTCTCTCTTTCTCTAGCCAGTTCTCCAGGCTCAGGATCATATAGGATGTTATTGTTTTTCTTCTTATTATTAAATGAGGTATAGTAATAAGTAAAGGTCAGATATATGTTCCCTTGCCTGCTCGCCAGAAGGTCAGGTTTGAATCCACGCTGAGTCACATGCTTTATAATTGACCTCAGCTGCCCGGTTGATCCTGTGAAAGTAAAGGTGGCCAGCATGATGTTGACCATCTCATCCATCGACTGCCACATAGTCTGTAAAAATATAGGTCTTACAGTATATATCTGACATGCCAGAGGTGTGAACAAGTTCTGTATTTACTTAACCTACTTTAACATGTGCTGAAAGTGCGAGTGGCATGAAAAAAGGATCCTTTATTTTTTAAAAGATAAAATAGTTATTTTGTTAGTTAACTCTTTCACTCCCAACCAAAGCGCTATGTGTGATCAGGTATTGCCAATGAGTACCAAACCATAAACAATTTAACTAAGTATGGTTTAGCTTAATAAAACTATAACAACCTGGCTAGTAACTATAATATCCCTTGGTATTTGTGTTGTTGCATCTGGTACAATTATGCTCTCACTCGTTTATGTTATTTGTGTATATCATTACCTTGGAATTTTCCAGCTAAATGTTGTTGTGCTGAAAAAGTCATCTTCATCATGCACTGGACAAGTCCTTAAGTGCACGGATCCCATCTTGAGTATCTCCCCCCTCAGCCTGTGGCAACTAATAACACCAGTTCTATATTGGTTTACTATTCTTTGGTTACCTGTATAGTGTTCATGTTCAGCAACACCTATTTTTTTTTAAAGTCATAAAGTTCTTGCAGCTTTTTCAGGGTTGTTTTTCACTGTCATCTCCCGAATCACCAACTCATCCTGCTTCCTCAAGAGTATTGAAAACATTGGCCGGATCCATTGCTTTTCCTGTGCCTATCCGAGCTTAATAGGTGTATTGCCTGTTTTAGCAGTTTTTTTTTTTTACCCAGAAACCCGTTTTTTTTTTTTTTTTTTTCAGTATCCAGAAACCATGAGTTGTAAACCCTTTGGCTTGGTACTATGGATATTGCAACCCTTCGGCCTTGATTCCATTATAGGTACCAGTAATCTGGGAGAAAAATGGCTTTTCTGCCTACCCCTGGGAGTGAACCCGGACCACAAGTTATGTGGTCATAACTTGATTGATTGGAGATTCCCAAATAACTTTGTGTGAATGGAGTTCTGTAGGAGCTAATGCTTTAGTCTGCTCATATTGTAATCTTGCAGACTTTTATTCATCTGTCTATTCTGTGTTTCAGCAGATGCACATGGATGGTGAGACTAATTTCAGTCTGGGTAGTTGGTGTGATTTTGATATTTTCTCTGGGGCATTCAGGTGGGTTGGGAAATTAACAGCCAGTCAGATTAGCTGGTTCTGCACCACTTGATGATAAACTGGTGCATGACAAGCTAGTTGTTATCAGGGAGCTTTGAGAGTGAGTGAACAGTGCTGATGCACAAACAGATCATGATCTGAAGAGAATGATGGAGCGAGAAGTGGCCAGGGGATTTGGTTGACACATGACAATCAGAGGAAAGGCATCATACTTACAACTAGATTTCTGCTGGTACTATGGTACCATCCAAACTGGGACTCAGTGCTGGCTGCTTGGCTGCTGAAGATGGGGATGGACCATTTTTTTGAATGTTCTGAGTGCTGTAATGTGGGTTTTTTCTGATATGAAACAGATGTGTTTGTTTGCTTGATATAGTTAAATATCGCCTTGTGACCTTTCATAAACTTGTGGCCTCTCAGGCATGTGATTGCTTCTCCTAACCTACACATCCACATAAGATGTTAGCATGCCATGCGTATACATTTTTTTCCAATATAAAATGATAATAAAATTTTGTTTGTGTCATAGAAAAGAAAGTCAGCCTTAAAAGATGTTAGTACCAGGAAAGAGAATCTGAACCCAAGGTCAGCAAAGGAACTGGTTCACTCATCACCGAATAAACCTGTGAGACGCTCAGCCACTGACTCAATTGAGCGATCAAGCAGTAATCTAAATCAGAAGTGTTACGCATCTCATACTAGTCAACTTTTGAAACATTCACCTGTTGTAACCCTTAGCTACATTTCAATTCATGGTGGGGATGACCAGAATTTGGAACTCAACACTATTGCCTCTGATGACCCCATCACAAAGTCCTTAATCCAATCATCAAGAATGCACAACAATGTAAATAATCATTCACTGAAAGTAGAACGATCTAGAACAACATTTGTACCAAGTAAATCAAAGTTAGTGAGGAATGATAAACTCGAGAGACTAGACTTGTATGAAACAGTGCAGAAAGATGCATTCCATTCCAACTTGGATAACAGACCTCAGACCATACCAGATCTCAGATTGCAACATTCTCCTGGTGATAAAAGTGTTCGTCTTCCAAAACCAAAAGCTCCAGACCCAAGTTACTTAGAAAGCAGTCGAGTTTCCAGTATTCCTTCAAAACTGCCTCTCACACATTCTTTGCCCAACACAAAAATATCTATGGACAAAGGAATATGGTCTACAGGGGAAAGAAAAACTGAACCACTGAGCTTCTACTATCATCCAGAGAAAAGGTAAATCACTTAAATTAATATTTTCTGTTTCAATTCTAATGTTATTGCAGTTTTAACATGTGCCAGTGAATTTTGGGGAAACTACTAAAGCAATGGAATGAAAGTTGAATGCATTTGAAAACAAATGCCTGAGGAGAATGTTGAACATAAAATGGGATGAATTCAGCAGGAAGAAACAGGTGAAGAAGTAAGAGAAATGTTTGTGCAACAACTAGAAATAACAGTTATAAAACATGGAAGGTGGCACTATATTGGACGGACACATCCTGAGAAGAAACGAGCAGATAATCACCAAAGAGGCACTAAAGGGATTGAGGAAGCAAGACTTGTACTCTTGTAACCCCCCCCCCCCCCCCCCTCCTCCCGTTTCTGTGTAGACTAAGGGCATAAAGAGCACTTGTTGATATTAAGTCATAAAATGTTTATTTGTCTGCACTGATACTTCTCAGTATTTTAAAATAAACTGTATAAATAATTAACTCTAAACTAGTTGACATAACCCTAACATACCTGATAACATACACACACACACACACACTCCCTCTCAGATGTATTCTACCTGTTTCCAGGGAATAATTACGCCTCGCCTCGTCATGCTGTTGTATGCAAAAGCTACTCTGGTGTGTAAAGAGTTAATGAAGCCACAGTAGAGCCCTGCCATTGCTGTGGAGTTTGTGCATGGTGCTGAGCTTTTCCTTGTGTAATGATAAGAACACTTAACTCTTTCAATCCCAAGAAACACATGAGGTGTCATTTGCTATTCCCCAAAAATTCCAACCATTGCATCATTTTTTTAAAACTTGTTATATTTGGTCACAACATACTAGAAAAATGTGGCTTCTACTTTGGTCACTTCGTTGTCTGGCCTCTTCAAAAGCAGATCACACCTGATTTTTCTAAGTAATCACCTGCTTCTCTTCCATTAGGATCTCCTGACAAACCTTCTAGTACTGAAAGAGTTAAGGAGATGCCTTTGGGCAGTGCAGGTGATCCCGGAACTAAAACATCAAATGTGTTACTGTTTGCTGATCTTGTTGTGTTATTGACTATTGCAGAAACAGTGGTGAAAACGGCACTCCTGTCAGTTTACAACCTCATTCAGCATCACAGTTGAACTCCCATGATGCACAGCATGAGTTCATTCATCGAGCAGAGACCTTTATAGCCAGCCACAGGTTTATGAATACTGTTTTTTCTGTTACTGTAAAGTAAAGTAAAGGACCCTTTTTTTATGCCTTCAGGTGCATCGGGCATCTATATTTTTTCACCGTTATTTCAGTGTAAATGCCATTAGCTCATTTAAGTGACCCACAATGTATTAATTTTTGCTCATTCCATACTTCTCTTTGTGTTTTACATTAACCTAGAGGTTCCACACCAGGCACCCCTACCCCACACAACCCCAGTTATCAGTTGAACCTAAAATAAGAAAATTGTGCCCCCCCCCAAAATGAAACCCACAAGCGTCTCATTCAATAGGACTGGTGTAGCTGTTACATATGCTTTAATAATTTATTTTGAGGCTGATTTATGCCATATATATTTGTTCTGCAAGCAAAGTCATATCTTAGGGTAGCTGCAGACAAGAAGCACCTCCTGCATGAAGTCCTAGACAGAGCTAAGGGTCACAGACTGAAAAGAGGAAGGTCTTGGATAGTGCAAGCTGAAGACACAATTAGACATGCATGCAGGCTTGATAAATTTGAGTGAGGAGTGGAGTGGGCAAAGGTGTCGGAGCAAGAATCAGCTTGTGTAGGGTTCCAATCACTTAAGGCTGTGAGTGCAGGGACTGGCCAACTGGTGCTGCAGAATCGGAAGTTCAAACAAATGATTCATGACAATTCCCGCTCAGGTGATGTGGTTATCTATACAGCTGGCTCTGTGATGAGAAGCACACAAATTGTATGTTGGTTTGTAGCAAAGGCAAATGGACGTCGCTTGATGCAGCAAAACCTGGCAAATGATATCACAAAGTCCAGTTTGAGAATGGAGGTGGAGGCAGTCTCTGCTGCCTTCTGCTGGCTTGAGAATAAGCTGTATACACATGTTGTGATTGTAACAGACTCACAGAGCATGTTGACAAAAGTGGAGACAGGCATGCTCTGCATAAAGAGGCAAACATCACTTCAGTGGTCCCAGGTAGTAAGCATTCTTGGATTTTTCTCCAGGTCACACTGGTGTGTTAATGAACAGGCAGATAGACTGGCTGAATTTTAGTAAAACAGTGAGATGGTATTTTGGCTACGGGACACCAGTAGCACACATATATCTTCTTGTAGGGAGTCGGCAGTCCAAAACCCAAGTTCAAGGTGTCTCCTTCGTGCCAAAGAACTGCATGGCTGTTGGGTGAACAGTCGTTAACGAAGGCAGTCAGGTCGTTGTTGGGGTGACGCTTACTGGTGGATGTAATATCCTAAATCCCTTCCCCAGCTAATAGTAGGGTACTGCTGGGGTGACAGTTTATTAACCCTCACATAATGCTTCAGGTCCAAATGGACACTTGACACCGCCACTGTTTTGAGTTGAGGCAGAAATTTTTGCTTCTGCCAGACTGTGGCCGTTGCTTTTTTGCTCCATTTGTAGACTGGAAGTATATAGTTTCATTGCTCAGCTTCTGAGTTGAGGGCACGGCATGACACTGTGAGCTGCGGATTTCATTTGGAATGTTTTTCGACTGACCAACATGGTGGTATGATTTGTAGATTCAGAAAATGGCGCGATGCCGGTTGTCGCAATATTGGTGGGGCCATTATTTGATTAAAATTGATCGCGTGTGCAAATACTGATCTTTTGGTGACTTCTGCTACCATCAATGATGAACTACATTTCTAATGTCGGACTGTTTGTGTTAGCACTTCGGATGCCTACCATATGCTTTTAATGCTAGATTTGCTGAGACAACAGTTTGTCAGTCTTTCCACAAGGGGCTGTGATAAACATTCTTTGTGTTTTTTGTTGGCACAGGAGCGGAGCAACTATGAGGTGACCCGTTTGCTATGAAGCTGAAACTAAAATTACCAGATTACCAGATTGGCCGTTTCAGCACCTCTTGGTGGTGAATTGATATATGACAAGCTGGATGTAATGAGGGCCCTTCGGGGGCGAGTGAATAGTGTAGAGGCACAAAAAAATCATTACGGTCTGAGAAATCAGTTAACTATTTCAGACAATTTCTTTTAAAAAAATATATTATTTCATTGCATGGACATTGCGCAGTTGTTTGGATACCTCTTTACCTTACAGAGAACTTGAGAACAGTGTAACCAAATGTCGTTGCGCAGGAATCCCCAGGGTATAGAAATAAAGGCAGACCAAAAAAAAAAAAAGGAGGTTGGGGGGGACTAGAGAATTAAAAAAAGAGGGAAGCACATGGGGTGAGCTGCATGCAGTAGCAATGGACAGGATGACTTGGCATGAGTCCGCTGAGAGCTTGCGAACCACTGGAGGATAAGGGCAGGAGAAAAAGAGGAAACAAATCTGGAAGTAAAATGTTTCCCTTGAAGTACTTAAAGATATACATGGCAAATGTTTGTGCCAGTATAACATTTTTTTTTGGTTAGCATGATTGTTGTTCACCCCCCCCCCCTTTTTTTTTACCCCTTCAAAATCAGAATTCATGAGGGGAAAAAGAATTCATCCATTTGTTTATTTTACCAGGCCATCTTTAAAAAAGAACCATGCTGCAAACGGTCAATTACAGTTAATCAGATCTGCCTCTATCTCACTGGCTGATACCAAATCTGTGACTTCCTGCTCAAACAAGTTCATTCCAGTTCAGATGAGAGCTCAGCCCAACAACCTCACAGCAGGTCAGCTGCACAGAGTCAACACCACACTTCTGGAGAAGGGCCCAGGTAGCATCTCACTTTTGGAGCAGGGTCAAGGTTAGTTAAATGTTTTATTATTTCTAGAAAATAACCTTTTTTTTTGTTGTTGAAAAAAAAAAAAAGTTTCCATGGTTCACAACTGGTCCAATTGTTAAATCCAAATCAAACCTTTCAGAAATCAGTGATAGACTACTCTACACAAAATTATGCCATGCAGGGTCGGACAATTAAGTAATGAGACTAATTCAATAAAAATTAAAATAATAATAATAATACATACTTTGGTAATAACTTCTGCTGCCGTAGAAGCACACTAGTCTTCATTTTAGTGAAGTTTTAAAGTCATCACTTTAGATTTTTTAAGACAGAGATTTTGCCTTTTTGTGATGATTATGACTTCCACTGAGCATTTTGGCATTTAGTTGTGAGGTCATAGTGGAAAATCCATGTTTCATCCTGTGCAACAATCAGATTTAAGAAATGTTTATTCCTGTGAAACATTTTGATGATGTTTTTTGCATACTTAACACGCTGATATTTTTAGTCATCAGGCAACACATGTGGTACAAACTGGCAAGCAAATTTTTTCATGCCCAAATCTTCCACTAAAATTTTACAAATGGTCTCTCTATTAACACCACATTCATCTGTCAACATCCTCACAATCAGACAGCGATCTTCTTTTATCCATTCTATGACATTTGCAATGAGGGCTCTACTGGCAAATTCGGACGAAGAATAAACAGCCTTGGACGACTTAGTCAGAGTTCTCTCCCGTGGCCGCACTCCAAACAGTGATCGGAAAAGCCACAACGAAACAAACGACACAAGCAACATGGCAGTTAGACGCACTCACATAACTAACATCGTTCTTCCGACGCACGACTTAGTTGCACACACACAAACAATTGAGGGCCTCTGGATGCTGGTGAAACGCACCATTGGCCAACGATTGGGCAAAAGCCGCACACTATTGGCGTCATATTTAGCAGCATTTCAGTGGCGCCACGCCCACAAACATCAGATTGTCGGCCACTATTTCGAAACCCTACGTCAAAATTTTAACATCTAACCCTAGCCCTAACCCTAACCCTAACCCTACCCCTACCCCTACCCCTAACCCTAACCCTACCCCTAACCCTAACCCTAACCCTAACCCTAACCCTAACCCTAAACCTACCCCTAACCCTAACCCTACCCCTAACTCTAACCCTAACCCTAACCCTACCCCTAACCCTAACCCTACCCCTAACTCTAACCCTAACCCTAACCCTAACCCTAACCCTACCCCTAACCCTAACCCTACCCCTAACTCTAATCCAACAACCGCATGATGATGACTACACAACCATTCACAATGCCTCACGCAACCGTACGCAGCCCTACACGCAACCGCAGGATGATAGGTAAGTGTGTCGTTTGTTTAGTTTGTTTTCCGATCACTGTTTGGAGTGTGGCCAAGGGAGAGAACTCTGACTAAGTCGTCCAAGGCTGTTTATTCTTCGTCCGGATTTGCCAGTAGAGCTGCATTGAGTCCTCATTATGAACATAAATTAAGCATTCAGGTCTAGTTGCATTAGAAATCATTTCCACACCACTTTCGAATCATGAATACCAGCTGAAAATCTGTGCACGGCATAAACAATTATCCCCTTTAACTTGTCTCAAAATTTAATATTTGCTTTTTGCAACATCCTGATTACATAACAATCCAGCTCTGACTAGGTCAACAAAATGGCGGCTTGTTTGTTGTCTGCTTGTCGGGCAGCAATGAAAATTTGCCAAATCATAGGTGAAGGTTGCCTCTTTGGATTCCATGCTTTGCTTCATAGATGGCATTTTTGTCTTGGCCATAATAAAATCAGTCTCATTGCTTAATTGGGGGTCACCGTGACAGGGTGGCTAGAACGCTCGCCGCGGATCGGAACGTCGTGGGTTCGCTTCCTGGCGGAGCCGGACTATTTTCAAAAATGACCTTGGCTCCCAGGTCGACCCAGCCTTGAGTGGGTACCGGGTACAGTCCCGGGAAGTAAAGGCGGCCGGTGTGATGCTGACCACATCACCCATCTTGTGCCGATTGGTCTATAAATAAAATATAGGTCTAGCCCTATATGCCCTATACGCCTAAAGGCGTGGAAAAGGGTCCTTTACTTTACTTTTTACTTTCATTGCTTAATTGTCGGACCTTGTAAATGCGAGTGACTGCAGCTGAGTACAAGTTCTAAACACAACACAAATTGACTTGAAAGTTCAACAGATGTTTAAGCTATGTTGTCAAGGCTCTTTAGGAGCGAGTGAATAGTGTGGAAGCACAAATAGATCATCAATGTTTGAAGAGAGTGGTGCAGTGGGGAGTGACCTGGGAATCTGTCTGACACTTGAGATTCAGGAAAAGACCAGATTTATGTACAATCAGACTACCACCGGCACCATCAGAACTGGAATTCTGTGATGGCTGCAAAAGATGGGGACGGAGTGCTTCTGGGTATGTCTTGAGTGCAGCCAAGTCAGTTTTTAACTTAACTCAGTTGATGGAGGGAATGGAAAAGAGGCGCAGAAATACAACCTGACTTTTCGACCAAAGTCTTTATCAACGGAGAACTAAATACAATACAAACGTTGATTAGAAGCCTGATGGTCTGTAACATACCCTTAAATACTTTACATAATCACAGTTTTATGTATCCAAAAAGCAAGCTTGAATAGCAGTGCAGTTGTTACAAGTTTCTAAATAATGTATTATAGGTTCCAGGTGCAAAATATATTTTTATAAATTAATATCGGTTTTGAAAATTTATAGTTTTGTTTCCTGAATTTAACATGCATGGAATAAATGACATTTAAAACAGGTGCTGTGTCATATAAAAGACAAGATATTGTGACTTCCAGCAACTCTGGTCTGAGATTACCTGCACATACTGCAACAAACAAGATTATCAAATTGGGTGAGGTCATTTGACAACAGTGTTTTTTTTTTTAAATTCTGTACTTTTCTGTAGCAGAACGTTTCCAGTCCTAGACAATTTTACTTAGATGCTCAAAAGATAAACAACCACTGTGAAAAATTAGAACATTAATTTCCAGGAGGGAAAAGAGTGAATTGCAGCAGGTCTAATAGGGAAAAAACCTGGCCAGTTACTGCCTTTATTTTACTACTTTATTTTACTACTTTATTTTACTACTTTATTTTACTACTTTTGCAATGTAAACGGGGTGATCTTTGAATCTGAGGATTTAGGGCCGCATGACTAGTGCTGTCACCACAGGCTCTGTAGGTGAAGATTTTATTTGTGCCCCCTACAGAAAAAATCCCCAGTCTTACTGAGGAATCAAACCTGGGTTTCCCACACAAGTGCCCAGTGTTTAAACCGTTCGGACAGCCACTTCATCAAATGGAAAGGTAGCCTAAAAGATCTAATAGAAAGGTAGCCTAAAAGATCTAATAGAAAGGTAGCCTAAAAGATCTAATAGAAAGGTAGTCTAAAAGATCAAATAGAAAGGTAACCTAAAAGATCTAACAGAAAGGTAACCTAAAAGATCTAATAGAAAGGTAGCCTAAAAGATCTAATAGAAAGGTAGTCTAAAAGATCTAATAGAAAGGTAACCTAAAAGATCTAATAGAAAGGTAACCTAAAAGATCTAATAGAAAGGTAACCTAAAAGATCTAATAGAAAGATAACCTAAAAGATCTAATAGAAAGGTAGTCTAAAAGATCTAATAGAAAGGTAGTCTAAAAGATCTAATAGAAAGGTAGTCTAAAAGATCTAATAGAAAGGTAGTCTAAAAGATCTAACAGAAAGGTAGTCTAAAAGATCTAATAGAAAGGTAGCCTAAAAGATCTAATAGAAAGGTAGCCTAAAAGATCTAATAGAAAGGTAGCCCAAAAGATCTAATAGAAAGGTAGCCTAAAAGATCTAATAGAAAGGTAACCTAAAAGATCAAATAGAAAGGTAGCCTAAAAGATCTAATAGAAAGGTAACCTAAAAGATCTAATAGAAAGATAACCTAAAAGATCTAATAGAAAGGTAGTCTAAAAGATCTAATAGAAAGGTAGTCTAAAAGATCTAATAGAAAGGTAGCCTAAAAGATCTAATAGAAAGATAACCTAAAAGATCTAATAGTACGGTAGCCTAAAAGATCTAATAGTACGGTAGCCTAAAAGATCTAATAGAAAGGTAGCCTATAAGATCTAACAGAAAGGTAGCCTAAAAGATCTAACAGAAAGGTAACCTAAAAGATCTAATAGAAAGGTAACCTAAAAGATCTAATAGAAAGGTAACCTTAAAGATCTAATAGAAAGGTAGCCTAAAAGATCTAATAGAAAGGTAGCCTAAAAGATCTAATAGAAAGGTAGCCTAAAAGATCTAATAGAAAGGTAACCTAAAAGATCTAATAGAAAGATAACCTAAAAGATCTAATAGAAAGATAACCTAAAAGATCTAATAGAAAGGTAGTCTAAAAGATCTAATAGAAAGGTAGTCTAAAAGATCTAATAGAAAGGTAGTCTAAAAGATCTAATAGAAAGGTAGTCTAAAAGATCTAATAGAAAGGTAGTCTAAAAGATCTAATAAAAAGGTAGTCTAAAAGATCTAATAGAAAGGTAGTCTAAAAGATCTAATAGAAAGGTAGTCTAAAAGATCTAATAGAAAGGTAGTCTAAAAGATCTAATAGAAAGGTAGTCTAAAAGATCTAATAGAAAGGTAACCTAAAAGATCTAATAGAAAGGTAACCTAAAAGATCTAATAGAAAGGTAACCTAAAAGATCTAATAGAAAGATAACCTAAAAGATCTAATAGAAAGGTAGTCTAAAAGATCTAATAGAAAGGTAGTCTAAAAGATCTAATAGAAAGGTAGTCTAAAAGATCTAATAGAAAGGTAGTCTAAAAGATCTAACAGAAAGGTAGTCTAAAAGTTCTAATAGAAAGGTAGCCTAAAAGATCTAATAGAAAGGTAGCCTAAAAGATCTAATAGAAAGGTAGCCCAAAAGATCTAATAGAAAGGTAGCCTAAAAGATCTAATAGAAAGGTAACCTAAAAGATCAAATAGAAAGGTAGCCTAAAAGATCTAATAGAAAGGTAACCTAAAAGATCTAATAGAAAGATAACCTAAAAGATCTAATAGAAAGGTAGTCTAAAAGATCTAATAGAAAGGTAGTCTAAAAGATCTAATAGAAAGGTAGCCTAAAAGATCTAATAGAAAGATAACCTAAAAGATCTAATAGTACGGTAGCCTAAAAGATCTAACAGTACGGTAGCCTAAAAGATCTAATAGAAAGGTAGCCTATAAGATCTAACAGAAAGGTAGCCTAAAAGATCTAACAGAAAGGTAACCTAAAAGATCTAATAGAAAGGTAACCTAAAAGATCTAATAGAAAGGTAACCTTAAAGATCTAATAGAAAGGTAGCCTAAAAGATCTAATAGAAAGGTAGCCTAAAAGATCTAATAGAAAGGTAGCCTAAAAGATCTAATAGAAAGGTAACCTAAAAGATCTAATAGAAAGATAACCTAAAAGATCTAATAGAAAGATAACCTAAAAGATCTAATAGAAAGGTAGTCTAAAAGATCTAATAGAAAGGTAGTCTAAAAGATCTAATAGAAAGGTAGTCTAAAAGATCTAATAGAAAGGTAGTCTAAAAGATCTAATAGAAAGGTAGTCTAAAAGATCTAATAAAAAGGTAGTCTAAAAGATCTAATAGAAAGGTAGTCTAAAAGATCTAATAGAAAGGTAGTCTAAAAGATCTAATAGAAAGGTAGTCTAAAAGATCTAATAGAAAGGTAGTCTAAAAGATCTAATAGAAAGGTAACCTAAAAGATCTAATAGAAAGGTAACCTAAATGATCTAACAGAAAGGTAACCTAAAAGATCTAATAGAAAGGTAGCCTAAAAGATCTAATAGAAAGGTAACCTAAAAGATCTAATAGAAAGGTAGCCTAAAAGATCTAATAGAAAGGTAGCCTAAAAGATCTAATAGAAAGGTAACCTAAAAAAACTAATAGAATGGTAGCCTAAAAGATCTAATAGAAAGGTAGCCTAAAAGATCAAATAGAATGGTAGCCTAAAAGATCTAATAGAAAGGTAACCTAAAAGATCTAATAGAAAGGTAACCTAAATGATCTAACAGAAAGGTAACCTAAAAGATCTAATAGAAAGGTAGCCTAAAAGATCTAATAGAAAGGTAGCCTAAAAGATCTAATAGAAAGGTAGCCTAAAAGATCTAATAGAAAGATAACCTAAAAGATCTAATAGAAAGGTAGCCTAAAAGATCTAATAGAAAGGTAACCTAAAAGATCTAATAGAAAGGTAACCTAAAAGATCTAATAGAAAGATAACCTAAATGATCTAACAGAAAGGTAACCTAAAAGATCTAATAGAAAGGTAGCCTAAAAGATCTAATAGAAAGGTAGCCTAAAAGATCTAATAGAAAGGTAGCCTAAAAGATCTAATAGAAAGATAACCTAAAAGATCTAATAGAAAGGTAGCCTAAAAGATCTAATAGAAAGGTAACCTAACTGAAAAGTAGAACCAGTCAGTTTCCACATACATGTACACAAGCAGGCACACATACAATCACAATCACGAAAAGTAGAACCAGTCAGTTTCCACATACATGTACACAAGCAGGCACACATACAATCACAATCATGAATGACAAAAAAATATTTGCCACAGCATGATTATATATTTTTGCTAAGTCATTCAAAAAATAAAATTCAAAATAAATAAAAAATATCTGAAGACATTTTACAACATTCAGGTATAAAACAAAAACAGAGGAAAGAGACAACAAGGTTCAGAATAAACCTGCCAAACAAAAGTAGAACCTTACTTCAGGTCTCTGTGACCTACACCCATTTAGGCAAAAATGTAGACCAAGATGGAGGTGCGAATAGAGATTTACAGTACAGATACAAAAGACAACTATTATTACGAAATATGTGGGTCAGAAGTACCAAACTTAGAATATTACACTTCAGTGTCCAGTCAGTACTGCTGTTTAGAGCATAGAATGGCAGATAACTGAACCAGTAACCAACACACTAAAACATTCATTACATGTGCCTGCACAGAATATATGGAATTAAATGGGAACTAAAATTACAGTGAATCAGGAGTTGAGGGATAGACTTTCAGTAGGCTACTTTGCATTGAAGGCAAGGAAGAACTTTGAGCCTGAGGATATAGAGCTGCATGGCTAGTGCTGTCGCCATGGACTGGGCAGGCCAGAATTTTATGTTTACCCCAAAAAAGAAAAAAATCCACATCCTTACCGAGCATTCAAACCTGGGTCTTGAGGAATTGATGCTAACTAGAATATTTGTTGATAAACTGATAATAATATAATAAGCATTATCTTGTACTGGATCTGACTGGGCCACAGATCCACATATAAAGTCCCCCCCCCCCCCCCCCCCCCCCCCCCCCCAAAAAAAAAGTAAACTGTGAATTAAAGACACATAACAGGAATTAGTCTGGTCATCATCATGCAGTAGGTCCTTTGCAGAACGTCGCTCTCATCACAGTCTGCCTGAGAGAAATTTGGTCTCTCGCCAGCTCTCCCGCCTCATGTACTTTCATACTCAAGGAGTCACTTATATCCTCATCTTCGTGATGGTCAGCCCCTGCCCCTCCTTCCTGGTACCATGCCTTCTGCTATTATTTTTTCCAATCCAATGTGGCGCTTGTTATGACCAAAATATTTCAGCTTCCGAGATAGGATGCTGTTTATTAGCCAATCTTCCTTGATGTTCAGATCTTTCAAGATGTCAGTATTTCTTCTCTTCTTTGTCAAAGATATTCTGAGAATCTTTCTATAGTATTTCAGCTCTAAAGCCTCGATTCTCTTTCTTAAGGACTGGGAGATAGTCCACGAATTAGCCTGGTTGTTATGGTTGACGGTTTTGTACTGACCAATCCCCAATATCATTAGGCCAAGAACAGTCAGCTAGCGATGTATTCACATTAAACCATAATGGTAGGGGAGCAGAGTTAAGTCTCTTTGCCATATTTCAACACTATAATTTACTGAGCATCTCAAGTCAGTGTTTTTCAACTTTGATAAAATGGTGTTTGCTGTAGCAATATTTTTAAAAAAACTTATCGTTTTGTTTCTTCGAATTTCTAATAGCAAATTTGTTTGTGTTTACAGGAGCAGGAAAACACAGAATAGAGCCTGGCATCGACTAGTTTAATTGACAGAACATGCCATTGTATACAGCAGTTGTTAGTCAGAATGATATTTTCATCTGTGTTATTATTTTTCGCCATCTTTTTTGTATTAATTTGCAATGTAGCCATAGTGGCATACTGGTTAGTATACTTGCATGCTGAAGCAGTGGTCTGGGGGTCAGTCCCCAGCTGTGGCAGAATGGATTTTCTTCTGGACCAGTACACCTGTAAGGATAACCAGCTTGCTTCCAAATATTTTCCCTAATTTTCTTGGTAGGAAAGGCGATAAAGAAGGGAACTGGCCACGCTACCTTCTGGGTAATGACCTAGAGTGTGTGAAGATCTAACACTTCACACTCTGGTAGCAGTTTCTGATATGAGACTGCCTTTAGCTTAGTTTGCATTGTGACTATGGAGACAACTCCATGCAGCAAATTCATTGAGAAACAGAAGATCAGATGGTTTGGTCGTTTAGTAGGAATGCAGCCAGAACAACTACCAACGCAGGCGCTACACTTGAACAGATCTGAAGTCAAAGCAAGAGGCCGCCCTAGGATACCATGGACTGATGACATTAAAGAGCTTTTACATTGATTCGAAATGACAGTAGCCATTGCTGCCCGTCAAGCAATAGTTTGCAAACTGTTCGTCCCCATAGTGCTTAACGGCAGAATTGTAGATTGATGATGATGATGATGTCTGTCTGTAGGATCTCAGCATACCTCATATATGCCCTGTTCCTCTACAACTTAGAGAATATCATCTAAGCTGAACAGGACTGCAGGTTTCACCATTGTATCATTAGTGTAGCTAGGAGTGTCTTAAATATAATTTCTTATGATGTTGAACCAGGTATATGGGATTTTTGGGTTACTTTCCAGCATGTGGTTGTTTAAATCACAAGAATAGTCAAGCCTTCAGAAAGCATGCTGAGGAAGATCAGGACAGGCATGCTTCGTGCAGAGTGGCATGCCTCGCTGCGGAGGACACGGGTGAGGAGTATTGTCTGGATTTTTTCACCTGGTGGCGTTGGTGTGATGGGAAATGAACAGGCGGACAGACTGGCTGGCTCTGCACAACTTGGTGGAATACTGATGCATGATAAAGCAGACGTGGTTAGTGCCTTGTTGGAAAGCGTGTACAATTCGGAGGAGCAGATGGATCACCACAGTCTGGGGAGATTGATGCAGGAGAGAGTGACGAGAGGTTCTGGCAGATGCTCGAGGCTGAGAGGAAAGGCAAGACGGACGTTTAATCAGAATGCTACTGGCACCATTAGTATCAGAACTCTTCGCTGGCTGCTGAAGATGGGAACGGAGCGCTTATGGGAATGCCCAGAGTGCTGTGATGTCGGTTCTTGAATCAAATTAAATCAGGAAGCATTCTCGAGAGGGAAAAAAAAGTTAGTGAGTAATGAGCAACTTCAAGCGTTGGCAACATGATGTGGTAACTGCAAGATCTAACTGTAAAATAAAACTCGTAAACGGCATAATATTTCAGAAATGACTCTGCTCATATTAAACGCCACATTGGTATGAAATGAACATTGAAAGAATGCACAATTTCAGGAAGGAGAGACAGAGACAGACCAGCACAAAAGTGCAGAGACACGACATTAACTGGGGACATGAAAATACGTGCAGCAAGAATATTTATTCATGAGAGTGAGGTTCTGCAAAAGATCTGCTACACCAGGCATGTCAAACGAGGGCCACATCTGTCATATTTGTGTTATCACGAGGACCACACCAGACAACTAATTAAAGTTTTTTAATAAAAATGTTGCTTGCAAAGAGCTGCATGCAGCTAACGGCCCACTTGTTTGACATGCCTGTGCTGCACGATGTTGATGATAGTCTGGGCAATCACCATTTTTTATTGGCACTAAGTCGCCTGAGTGCTAAATCCTTGTTTCAAGAAAAATCACTTGTGAAGAAAGACATCTATCTCTCTGACAAATCACATTCTGGCCAATAAAATGTTGTCATCATCATCATCATCATAAACCACTTCTGCCGTAAAGCATCATGGGGAGGAATAATTTGCGATCCAGTGCACGTTGGCTGACACTGGCTTTTGTCATGCCGTGAAGGCGTAGAGTATCTTTAATGTTGTCAGTCCATGTTTTCCGCAGCCGTCCTCTTGCTCTTGTAGCTGATCTTCTGAGATGTACTGCTTGTGATTGTATTTGATAATAAAAAGTTGTAGTTGCATGAAAAGATATTGTATTTTGATCTGTGTGGTGCAAGATTTCACAAAGGTGCCTTTGGCATATTGTAAAGGGACAGATAACACCCTGCAAAATGATTACTCTGATCTTACAACAGTATCTGCCACAGGGACAATCTTCACATTATCTTCTTTTTCTTCTTCACATTCACTGGCTGTAAACTTGGGGGGAAAGTTCTGGTTGTTTGTCCACCTCTAGACTTTGGTCTTGTTCCAGAACCTGAGTGTTGTGTGCACATCCATTTAACAGATCTAACAATTGTATACAGATTGTTGGTTCTTGCCTCTCAGGGCAGATGCACTCCGACTTTAAAGGAAGCCTCCAGTTAGTCAACTCTCACGACATGCTTGTTTGGGAAGGCAGTAGGTCTATTCTTGTTTTCCCCACAATGGGTCCCCAGAACCCGCACGGGGATCTTCACAATATGACCTTACCACATGTCCATTACGTCCAAAAGAATATCTCCGGCGAGCATTCCGTGATTTCACAACCCTGTTACAGTTAAACAAAAGAACCTATCATCACTGGGGGTTGGTGCCCAGACATCTGTGTACTATGCCACTCTCCACTACAACTCCCATTATTTATATATCAAAACACTGGGCTCTTTACAGTACATTTGGTATATCATCCTAACTCTACATTTTAACAGACCCTTTGGCATGCACATAAATGTAGTGAGTACCAGGCAGGCTGCTTTTACTTCCCTTAACATTTTCTTGCACTCATTTTAGACTGGATTGACCCAGGTCCTTTTAACTCTTTAAGTACCTAGAAACTCATCATGTGTTTATTAAATTATGTTTAAATTATAAACATTTCTTAGCGGTTTGTGCCCTATTATATACATTTTTATCCGTTTGCATCCCATTATATACATTTCTCGCCCCATCATATACATTTATTATCTGTTTGTGCCCTATTATATACATTTCTTATCTGTTTGTGTCCCAATATACATTTCATATCTGTGCCCCATCTGGTTGTTTAATTAACTCATTCTGCACCAGTTGTTAATTTAACTTTTCTGTATCATGGTGGTATTATTTAAATTCCATCTGACCCAAAATCTGTTTGTTAAAGTAACAACTTCTTATGAAATAACAAGTTAAAGTAATATCTGTCTGGGACTCAAAGAGTTAAAGAAGGCCCTTCCCAATATTGATGGATATAAACACACATTTTTGTTTATATAGGCAACAACACACATCTGATGATTTAATAGTAGGGACAGCAAATAGAAATCAGTATATATTTATCAAAGAATTAAATCAAATACTCTTTGAATAAAAGGAGTTTGCATTATGTGATGTTATAAACTGATTGATAAACAAAAATAATAAATAACTTCATGTCTTGTCAATGTAAATAACAATACCAAGGCTCACATTTTATGAGTATAACATAAAAATCACAATAATAAAGAAGCTCTTGTTTTTGTTCCAACAACACTGATATTAAAAGACACCTGCCAAAGGGTCATTTTTGTCTGTGTCAGTCATACAAACAGCAAAAACGAGGCTAAAGTTTTATCAGTATTAGTGACGTAAATATCAACACTTGGAATGTGATCATGAAAGCACGCGTATTCTAGTCATGCCATTACACGAGTTAAATAAAGAACAGCTGATGATGCTGTTATCGGACACCCCAGGCTTTTGTCTGCACACTGAAGTAGTTAAGAAACTATATATCCCAAAAAATGCCAAAAGCCATGTCGACTCTAAGGTAGCTACTGGCAAGGTTAAGAAACTATGGATGCCAAAAGTCATGTCGACTCTAGGGTAGCTAATGGCAAGGTTAAGAAACTATGGATGCCAAAAGTCATGTCGACTCTAAGGTAGCTACTGGCAAGGTTAAGAAACTATGGATCCCAAAAAATGCTAAAAGCCATGTCAATTCTAGAGTGGCTACTGACAAGGTCTCACTGGTTGTGAAAACAGGGGTGACTGCAGTCAAGCCAATACCAGGAAAATTAATATAGTGAATGGTGACTCAACAGCTTAACCAAATATGGAAGCAGAACAATGTACACAAATTGATGTTTTGGCCGGGGCCTTTCTCAACATGAACACACACAAAAAAACAGTAACAAAGGGGAGAGAATTCAGACTCAGTTCACTGGATTAATTTCTCACAGGTCGACAAGCAGGGGCCATTCCTAGAGAGGCACAATAACGTTTGCAGGTAGCCAAGAAACAGTCCAAGGCTAGAGAAAGCACATCCTGTCCTTATCACCCCTATTTATCACTTGTTAGTTGGCATCCGTGGCTTAGCCGTTGCAAAAACATTTAATAATACGGGGGTGCCAGGTTCAAACCTAGCTGCAGGCGATTTGGCAGCAGACCGTCTTGTGTTGGTTTTGACAGTGGTTTTGAGAGCTGACCATTCAGACAGCAATGGCAAACTACAAATATAAAATGTGCCTAGAAAAACTACAACAGCCAAAAATAGCTGGGGTTGGTTCTGCAACGTCCTGTAAAAGATATGCAACTAACTGAGGCTGATGTCGGACAAGTGTCTTGAGCCTGAGGGTTTAAAGGCTGCGTGGCTTGTGCAGATTGTAATTTTTTATTTTCCATAACCTTACAAAGCATCGGAACCCAGGTCTCCCAAACAAAAACCTGGTGTTCTGAGTACTGGGCCATCCGCTCCTCAACCTAAATAAAGTAAAGGACCTTTTTCAACGCTTTTCAGGCCTATTTGGTATATAGGGCTAGACCTATATTTTATAGACCAACGGCACAAGATGAGATGTGGTCATCAGCATCACGCCGGCCGCCTTTACTTTCCAGGACTGCACCTCATACCCACTCAAGGCTGGGTCGACCTGGCAGCCAATGTCATTTTTGAAAAACGTCCGGCTCTGCCAGGGAGCAAACCAGCGACCTTCTGATCCACAGGCGAGCACCCTAAAAATGTCCGTCAAAATTAGTTGTGGTGTATACACATTTTTTTTTTTTAAGTAGGAGCTGTGTTAAAATCAATTAACTAGAAACTGAAAAGAAACTAAAAGAGAATAACAATGCCCCTGTCCAAGTAAAATACACAATTATACACCCTCCCACAAAAGAAAGAATATAGCAGACGTCTACTCTGATATATGCAGATGTGATATTTCCCCAGTGCTACAGATTGTAATTAGTGCTGAGATTCTCCTTGCATGATGTGTAGGTAAGAGGAGACTTTAGCTCTTATATTAGTATCTGTGATATATCAAAGCAGGCATCAGAGCTTATGTGTGAGGAGAGGGTATCCATGATATACAAGAGAGTATGGCACTAGAAAAGTATCTGTGATATAACAAAGCAGGCATCAGAGCTTATGTGTGAGGAGAGGGTATCCATGATATACAAGAGAGTGTGGCACTTAGAAAAGTATCTGTGATATATCAAAGCAGGCATCAAAGCTTATGTGTGAGGAGAGGGTATCCATGATATACAAGAGAGTATGGCACTAGAAAAGTATCTTTGATATATCAAAGCAGGCATAAGAGCTTATGTGTGAGCAGAGGGTATCCATGATATACAAGAGAGTGTGGCACTAGAAAAGTATCTGTGATATATCAAAGCAGGCATCAGAGCTTATCTGTGAGGAGAGGGTATCCATGATATACAAGAGAGTATGGCACTAGAAAAGTGTCTGTGATATAACAAAGCAGGCATCAGAGCTTATGTGTGAGGAGAGGGTATCCATGATATACAAGAGAGTATGGCACTTAGAAAAGTATCTGTGATATAACAAAGCAGGCATCAGAGCTTATCTGTGAGGAGAGGGTATCCATGATATACAAGAGAGTATGGCACTAGAAAAGTATCTGTGATATAACAAAGCAGGCATCAGAGCTTATGTGTGAGGAGAGGGTATCCATGATATACAAGAGAGTATGGCACTAGAAAAGTATCTGTGATATATCAAAGCAGGCATCAGAGCTTATGTGTGAGAGAGGGTATCCATGATATACAAGAGAGTATGGCACTAGAGAAGTATCTGTGATATATCAAAGCAGACGTCAGAGCTTATGTGTGAGGAGAGGGTATCCATGATATACAAGAGAGTATGGCACTAGAAAAGTATCTGATATATCAAAGCAGGTATCAGAGCTTATGTGTGAGGAGAGGGTATCCATGATATACAAGAGAGTATGGCACTAGAAAAGTATCTGATATATCAAAGCAGGTATCAGAGCTTATGTGTGAGGAGAGGGTATCCATGATATACAAGAGAGTATGGCACTTAGAAAAGTATCTTTGATATATAAAAGATAAGACTGGAAAGTGTCCATCATTTATAAGAATATAGCAGTTATGGGTGTATCTATCATAAGTAACAGGAGCTCATAGCACTTGTGATGGTACATGTGATAGATAGGAGTTATAGCACCTACGAGGGTATATGTGATAAGTAAGCAGTTTATAGCACTTTTGGAGGCATCTGTGATATGTGAGACTATGGCATTTATTGAAGTATCCATGTTATTTATGGCGTACCTCCCCAACATAAACTGTAATTATTGTTTCTTTGCCTGCCTCTCTGCCACAGGAACTGGTATATTTATATTCATATTTGAGAAAATCATAAACAAATTACATACTGATCATAATTATTTGTTTTATATCTTATCCTCCTATGTGGGTTCCTGGGCTCTGTTTATGTAGGGGGGGGGGGGGGGTCGACCACATAGCCCTTGACAAGCATGTCATAAAAGCAACTCAAAGATTTACGGAAATTGGATGATTGGTCGAAAGGTGCTGAAAATGCAGCCTAGCCGTAAACCCCAAAACAATGTGACAAGTGCCTTTTTTAAGGGATAGTGCAGAAGAGAAAGAAGAAATCTTATCTGCCAAATACCACACTATCAACCATTTATTGTAATCATAACTTACCATCCATATTTGTGCTCTTATTAATCTAAGAAGTAAAACTAGGCGTAATGAATATACAAATATAATTAAAAATTAAACAGAAGTAAACATTCTGTAACTAGGTAGCACTGTTTGTTCATTGTGTTCTTTAACTCCTTAAATTGTACAAAGATTCTGTATGTTCATAAAGTCACTGAGCAGTTTTGAACTTAATAAATTTAGTTGTATAAATGTAACAAAGAGCATAATAAACATTTAGCATTAATCCTAATAGCTGGTAAGTCACCAACAGTTGAACTTGGTGCTCATCTCTTTGCCAAGAAGTAATTGCATGTGACAGGACCAGAACAATAGTAGCAGTTCAACAAAGATAAAAAAGAAAAAATGGAACTGAATTCCCCCCAGATGATGCAACCCAATACCCTGCCCACCTGACAAAGAACATTCCATCTAAGATTAACCTTGTGTCACCTGCGTATCCATAAATCCCATTCTGCAACCAGTGGATACAAGGAATGGTCATCACTTAAGATGGATGAACCATGATACAATACAATTAACAAAATTTTTAATCTAATTATTGAATTCTTTAAAGAACATCCTTCACGTGAAGGAAAGTAAACTATCTTCTTTCTGCTTTAACTATGGGAGATAAACAACTAGGACAGACCAGATAAATTAAAGAAAGGCAGATAGAACTAGAACAAACTGGCTGAGGTGTCAAGGAATAAACACCAAAAACAACTGTAAAGTACTGTGATCACCACATGGTGTTTTATTTAGTAGGAAAGATTAACAATTGATAAATTCAGCTTTGCTAGAACAATAATATTTTCCCAGTCTAATTTAACATTTCTACCATCAAATTTATAATACTTTCAAACCACTGAACAACTTACATACTGTACCCTGTAAACGCAGTTCTAAGACTTACACAAATCGAATGGCAAACCTCGCTTTAAAATCAGCATCCTCTGCAATGTAAGGATACCAGTAAATATAGTTTGTATTCCAAATGTTATTGTAAAGATTGAATGACATTGTTGTAATTGTGGAACACTCAAACGGCTGTAGAGGAACTGGAAACGGTGAATCCACATGGCTGGTTGTGCCAATGTTAACAACTGGAACATCTGTAGTGAGAATTTGGAGGCCTTTTCCAGCTTCATTGAGAAGACTGACACCTTTTTCTACTCCTGAAAGAGCAAACATTGTCAGAGGATTGTTAACATGTTACCGATGTGTAACTGATATTAATCTTCTTCTTCATCTTCTTGCCATTCACTAGCTGTAAACTCTGGCAGAAAGTTCTATTTTTTCATCCACTCCTGCACTTTGGTCGATTCAAACCTTAAATTTGGCAGGCACATCCATTTTACAGATCTGACTTATTTGTATGCAGACTATTGGTTCCTTGCTTCCTCCTGGGCAGATGCACTTTAACAAAGAAGGAAACACCATAATTAGTAGCCTCCTAGGACATGCTTGTTAGAGGCACAGTGGGTCTATTCTTGATCTTCAATATGGAGCTACAGAACCCGCAGGAGGAAATGCTAATCAATTAAGTGGTTAAGCTGTCTGTCTCATCCTGTAGAGGTAATGGATTTGTTTCACAGACTGCATTATTTGGTTCACGAGAGAATTGAAATAGAGATCCTGGGGATCACTGCTGGATCTGTGCTACTGACATCTGACACTCTCGGCAGGTGGCCTGCCATGTGACACTCTCAGCAGGTGGCCTGGCATGTAACGCTCTCGGCAGGTGGCCTGCCATGTGACACTCTTGGCAGGTGGCCTGCCATGTGACACTCTTGGCAGGTGGCCTGCCATGTGACACACTTGGCAGGTGGCCTGCCATGTGACACTCTCAGCAGGTGGCCTGCCATGTGACACTCTCGGCAGGTGGCCTGATGTGACACACTCGGCAGGTGGCCTGGCATGTGACACTCTCTGCAGGTGGCCTGCCATGTGACACTCTCAGCAGGTTGCCGGCCATGTGACACACTTGGCAGGTGGCCTGCCATGTGACACTCTGGGCAGGTGGCCTGCCATGTGACACTCTCGGCAGGTGGCCTGCCATGTGACACTCTCAGCAGGTGACCTGCCATGTGACACTCTCGGCTGAGAATTTGCACCTTCCCTGCACTGAACTTTTGAGGTATGTTATGAGTCTTTAGTTTTTGTTTGTCAACTCCAAAACAGGGGTTCCTTCCAGCCATGGTATTCTGGTCAGGACAGGGTGGAGCTGGCAATTTTTAGGGCACCTTTTCCAACCTCTTTCTGCATGCAAAGACTGGACTCGACATAATGTCCAAAACCCAGCTCAATTAAATTGATTCCCTCGGCTTTAAAGTTATATCAGGTCCGGTAAGAAATTCCTACTCAAATAATGTCACTGATATGCCAAGTCATGCTATCTTTTGCCATCTCTGGCAACCCTATGCTTTCCTCATATTCATCACTATCAGCAGGACAAGGACCTTGCCAACTGGCATGGGCAATCATGCCTCTCCACAACCTGCAATTTCAACAGCATCTGTCAATTCATGTGCCAACGTACCTCTATACTACGATAAAGACTGTCAAAAATCTTCTATATCTCTTTCTGTAAATCTTTCCAGTTTTCACATGTTTCATTTTTGTTCCATTAAACATTTTAACTGTTTCTCTCTTATGTTTGTAATATTTTGTCTTTGGGTCTGCCTATTTCAAAACACCTGGATGACTCACATAGACAATTGTAAGCATTCTTACATAAAACCATATCTCTGAGGCCATATTTATAAAGCCCAGTGTTGTAGTTTCCCGTATTCGTCTAGTGCTTTCTGAGTGGCTTGAGTGACAGATTGTTTTATCTTTTTTTTTTTTTTTCAATTACTGTTGTTGCCGGATCCAACTACACCACTGATCCACATTTCTGCTCAAGTCGTCTTCTTGCCCACAGATTTTCTGCTATGGAAAGTGTCTGGTCTGGTTGCATTCACCCTAGATGGTCAAACTTCTGTTACTTCTTCTTTGAGTTCACCAGCGTAAACTCTGATGGAAAGTTCTGGTTGTTCGTTAACTTCTGGACTTCTGTCCTGTTCCAGAACCTGAGTGTTGCATGTGCATCCGTTTGACAGATCTGAAAAAAAAATCATTTGTGTGCAGAGTATTGGTTCCTTGCCTCTCAGGCAGATGCATTCCGACTTCGAAGGAAGCTCCCAATTAGCCGACTCTTACAACATGCTTTTGGGTAGGCAGTGGGTCTATTCTTGTTTCCCTATAATAGGGCCCCAGAACCCAGACGGGAGAGGGGGGGGGGAGGATGGTCAAACTATTCCATGCTTTATTCTGTAAGAGTCAAGACATCAAACATTCACAACAAATACACAGTCAAACACAAGTACTGACCATGAACATACTGGCTACCATTCAGCACAACATCACAAGGGTCGATACTCTGGTTCATTTTGCTGATAGACCAGGCAGAGTTGTACAAGTTTAGTGGTGAAAAGTTGAATGAGATGGACTCAGGTAACCTTGTTGTGACCTTGCCCATCATAAGCAAAGTAATATCCAGCCCTGAATGTAAATTTAAAAACATGTAGTATCAGTAGATAAGATACGAAACTATCACAGAATGGAAAAAGAAGATGAATAGACAATAATACAACTGACAAAAGAAAATTAAATAAACATGTAACCAAGTCACATATAGTAGGGGAACCATGTAAACGATTATTGTATTGCAAAAGAAGATGAGACAAAGAAGATGAGAAATATTGACATCTTAAAAGATCTGAACATCAAGGAAGATTGGCTAATAAACAGCATCCTTTCTCGAAAGCTGAAATATTTTGGTCATATCAAGCGCCACGACGGATTGGAAAAAATTATAGCAGAAGGCATGGTACCAGGAAGGAGGGGCAGAGGCCGACCGACACGAAGATGGGCACAGGATATAAGTGACTCCTTGAGTGTGAAAGTTCATGAGGCGGGAGAACTGGCAAGAGACCGAGTTTCTTACAGGCAGACTGTGATGAAAGCGACGTTCTGCAAAGGACCTGCTACATGAAGATGAATACAAAAGATTACGTTTGTAGTTCCCATCTGTTCGACTAATTAATATACAATTAAAATTGTCCGCTCTTTGTAGACCTTTTAATTTTCAAAATGTTTCTTTCTGTTTTTCAACTGTCAATTTTAACATTAATAATAAGCATATAAGTCCAATAATAAGCACATAAGTGCTTTTATTTTGTTTTGTTCTTATTCAATAAGACTATACTGGCTGAGGGCTCCAATCAGGGACAAAGGGCAGAAAAAAAATTCACAAACTAACAAAACAAAAATTGCATTTTTACAGGTACAGGCAGGGTGATATTTAAGGCAGTAAAAATGCCAGGACTATGTCCAAAATATAACTAGTACTAATGAAATACTAATATTTGTACTGCTTGTATCATTATGAGCCCTGCATACGACTGGCATTTAAATAGTTTGACTTTTGTGATGCTGAAGTTCATCTCAGAGAAGAGGGGGTGCAAACTAAATGATGGCACAGGGGCATCATACATCCTCTATATGGCCCCGAGTACACACTTATGGGGGTGTCCCGAGTGCTGTGATGTCAATTCTTAATTCAACATTCTAACCCACAATGATCTATCTGGTCATGTGATGAGAAGGGAGGTATTGGAAAACATCTTGATGACTGGAAATATTGATGTTAAAAGAGGGAGAAGCAGACCATACAGAGGGCTGCCAATGGTGGGTTTTTACCCCCAGATCTGTTTTTTTTTTAATGTCTTGGGTTTAGATTTTTAAATCTTGGGTTTTAACAAAAATATATCCTTATATAAAAATGGGTAAATGTTTTGTTTCGTAACTTTACAATTTGTACTTTTTATCAATCTGGGGTTTTTCATTTCTGTTTTTTTTTTCTTTGCGTTTGTATTGCTGGTTTTGTGTGTGTGTGTGTGTGTGTGTGTGTGTGTGTGTGTGTGTGTGTGTGTGTGTGTGTGTGTGTGTGTGTGGCCAGCTTAGCTTTGGATTTGATAAAAAATCTCATTGGCAGCCCTGACTATACAAACTAAAATCATCCCCACCCAGGGTCAGACATGGTCACTCACAACAAATCAGAAAGAATATTAGTTACCCTGGATATGAGATGTCAGAGAAAGGCTGCAGACTACAAGAGATCAAAATAAGAATTAAGTCCTAAGATTAAATGTCTGCAAAGAACCAACATTCAACTACATACAAAGACAGCAAATCAAATGGTTTTCCCACTTAGACAGAAGGCATTGTGACACCATATCCTACAAGGTATTCACCTAAAAAGGAGAAGACATGGAACATTAAGTAGACCAAGAACAATATGGAACGAAAACACAATGTGTCCATGGTCAAGACGACAAGATGAGCAAGAACTAAAACCTTATTTCTTCCTTGACATCCAAAGCAGTAAAAGAATAAGTGAAGAAGACAAAACAAAGAGAGTTGTGGTTAGATTCATGCCTGCAGGCCCAAAAGTCTTGGATTCAAATCTGCACTGTGAATTGTTCAAAGTGACCCCGACTCCCTGCTTGACCCCACCCCAAAATGGGTATCATGAAATGTCCTGGGAAGTAAAGGTAGTCAACAGGGTGTTGACCACATCCCCCCTCCAGTGCCGATGAGTCTACAAAAATATGTGTCTAACACCATGTGACTAATGCGTCCCTGCCATGAAAATGCTCCCTTACTTGACTACACAACAAATCATCCATGTCTAACCTGGATTACTGACGTCGGATACATATCTCACGTAGAATACCTCCGGAGCACCATACTTTTTCTCTCCCTTACTTGACTACAAAACAAATCATCCATGTCTAACCTGGATTACTGACGTCGGATACATATCTCACGTAGAATACCTCCGGAGCACCATACTTTGTTCTTGTCTGGTTGTCTGATGTAGTTGCTTTTACCCAGAAGTCACAGCTTGTGCTGTTTACTTGATCAAATCAAAACAAACAAACAAAATATACAAGTGGCAAAAGACAAGTTTGAAAGGAACTTCTATGGTCGCCTATAAAAGTGGTTGGCACATTGTTTTGTGGTTTACAGCTAGGCTGTGATTTCTGCACCTTTCGGCCCAATGCATTTAATTTCAGCAAAACCCTTATTGGTCGCCTTTTCCAACATGCTTGTTACAGGTCAATGGGTCTATTCTTTTTTCACCTATAATGGGGAACCAGACCCTAAACTGCGGACCCTAAAAAGGATAAATATAGCAATGTTTATACAGTATGTCTGTAGCTTAGGCATTGTCAACGCGCTTTGTAATGCCAGGGTGTCAGGTTCGATACTAGCTACAGACGATTTGTCTTGTGTTGGTTTCGACAGTGGTACCAAAAGCTAACCGTCCCGGAAACAATGGCAAACTAGTGAACGTAAAATTTGCCTAGAAAAACAACAAAAGCCAGACAAAAATGCTGGGGTTGGTTCTGTAATGTCCTGTAAAGGATAATGCAACTGACTGACTTATACAGTATATACTTCTTGTTATGGTCTATGCCATGTGGAGCCGGTAATCATTTCTGCTACAGATGCGTTCTCCATGCCAGTACCCAAGCTCTCCAACATCTTCTCTCTTGGTCTTCCTCTGCCTAACTTCCCCTCCTACTCTCTCTTTTTCACAATGTATCCAGTTTTCCTCTTCTCTTGAAAAACGTGGATTGTACCTTACTGATGTGGGTATTCTCTTCTTCACAAACTACAGCTTTCGATTTTTATGTTATCTAGTGGGGCTTTATATCTTTTCATGAGCAGTAGATGTTTTTCTGTGTATTGTATATACTGTATATTCAGCATGAAACTGCAGTAGCACAGTAGCTATCATGCTTGCTAGCTGATATGGAGGTTAGGTGTTTGAATCCCTGCAGAGGCAGAGATTTTTATCAAAGACCTGGGCTTCTAGACTGATCCAGTATAAAACGGGTATTAGCAAGTTCCCAGTGAAGTAAAAAAAAAAAGTAAAACATCACCTGTAAAGTGCTATAAATACATGGAGATAGCATTGTAATACCCAGTAGCATGTGTAAGAACGGTAGGAAACTTCATTTCTACAAACATGCATGCTAGGATTTAGCCAGGCCAAAATACAGCATATCACTTATGGATCTCTGAGTCAGGGCCTAGTCTGGTAACATTTCCACCACTGGTTTTATTTCATGGATTTTTTTTACAAACTCCAACCCAATGACCAGGCACAAGGTATCTCAAGATCAAGGAAATTAGGGTTCAAAGTTTTCACATTTAAAGGACAGTTTTTCCCAAAAGTATAATTTTTTAGGGGCCGACCTTTATTTGTTTTTGTTTTTGTTTTATTAGGATTTATGCCTTCCCTCCAAGAACTATCTTTATAATGATTTAACTCTCTCAGTCCAAGGGAGTTTAGCAACACAGGCCCAAGGGGTAATAAAGAAAGATGTAAAATCGGTACATCTTGCGTTCACTGGTCTTCTATTAACATATGAAGTGTTCTTTGGGACTGAACAAGTTAAGGGTACCTCAGATTTCTCTGGTAAAGACAGTTCTCTTTGGTAATGAAATTTGACTATACACTTTATAATGAACAGACCTAGTTATTTGTCAAGCTTTATTAATCGTCACCAATTAACAGTATCTGTTATAAGATTATCTTTCTAAATACTTGGCCTCAGGTTCACTGGCACGATTTTAGGCTACAGTTTATATTTTTTCTTTTAAACTTGCTAGACAGCTACCATAAATCATGTAATATACCTTGTGAATACAAGCTGAGGGCAGTTATCTCCCATCTTCTCTTTTCTGGATGTGCATACTGGGTGACATTAGGCTTGTCATAACCAACCCCAGCCACGTAGTTGTACAGCTTGGCCATGTCTATGAAATCCTGTTCCACGTATGTATCATACCTCAGCTGGCCGAGAGGAGATGATGCATTTGCCCATTCACGCTTAGAAAAAGAGGATAATTCATAAGAGCTAAAGCATCAAGGAAGCTTATAGCATATTACACACACACTAAAACTATATAACTCTTCACAAATTGTCTTCTCTTGCCACTTATCACCCATTTGAGAAGACTTTAGGCCAAAATGGCCAACAGCTAGTTGACCGCTGATGCTCTGAAAGTTATCTGTTACCAGATAGGTTTTGCTGATGTCAATTACACATTTCTGGGCCCAGGAGTCCAAAGATTTCATTGCGCATCTGCGGAGTTGAGTGCTTGTTGCCACACTGTGAGTTGTGGATTTCATGTCGAATGTTGTTTCTTTTTTTGTTGACTGCACTAAAATGGTGGGTAGCCACTTACTTTCAGTATGGTGTGTACTTTTGCAGGTGCAATGCTGGCTTTCTTGACTGACCATTTGCCCCATTAGTCAGCTGCAATTCTGGTAGGTGACTGTTAGTGTTGGCACATCTGACAGCTGCCCTACACACTGTTACTTGCATGTACAAGTTTCAAGATTCTGCTGGAACTGACAAGTTTTCAAATGAGACAGTGAAGGACATTTTGTGTGAAATCCACTGGCACAGGAACAATTTTGTGCATGATTCACCTTCTTGAACTTTCATTTCTTCTATGTGGGTGGCAATTCTGGACAATGAGTAAGGAAATGGTGAAGAAATTGGAAGAAGTGGAGATGTATTTTTTTTGGTAATTATGAGAGGACACAAACTCTAAGGCCGGGTTATTCAAGAGTGACCCACGGTTCCCTAATAGGGTCTGCAGAGGCCTAAGACGTGAACTGTGGATCATTGCTCATTGTATTATATTATTGACTGTTCTACGCTGAGGCCTCTGGCCTGCGATGCTTCCCCATTTGCAACATCCCCCCTCCTCCCAATCAAATTAATAACCCTGCTCTAAGGCCCTGAGAGCCGCACGTTAAGATCAGCCATCAAAATAATTAAAAATGAAATAATGTGATGCTAATTGAAGGGGTGAAACAGAGAAATTTTCTTATAATATACACATAATAAAATGGAGCCAGATTTCTTTAGCATGCTCTGGTCAAATTTAAGCAATACAGTAATATATCATAATATGTACAATATATAATAACAACACCCATCGCCAAATTTATTGAGAAACAAAGAATGAAATGGTTTGGCCATCTAATGAGAATGAAACTAACGATGCCAGCAGCTAAAGTGTACAACCTGAAAATCAAAACATCAAGAGGCAGGGAGAGACCGAGAATAATATGGATTAAAGGAGTCACTGACACCTTGAGACTGCATAACACCATGGCATATCAGGCAACTGAGCGCACCCTGGCTCGGCTGCCGATCGTCTGATGAACAGCATCGCCTAGCGGCAAAAGGAGTTATTGACAAAAGAGAAGAGAAAATACCATATCATGCATTTACTAATACACTGATTGATTTTTGACTGGCAACTTTCTGTCCTTCCAGACGATAGTGTTATGTTAGGCTTTGGGGAGGCTTGTGAAACACAGTCTATGGATGGCGAGTGTGATGATCAAGACCCGCCTGCAGGTTTCATAGCAGACAGCCAGGGCAGTCTAATAAAGACCATGTGTTGTCTATGTATCATCATTTCTTTCTCTCTGCCTGCTTTGTTTACTTCAAAGGAATGGTAACACCAATTTACTTAGTATAAAGCATGCTGCAGATCAGCATCTAAGATGATTATTTACCCTCTGATAGATCCTTGTTAAAGAGTTTCAAGTGCATTCATTCCAATTACGGAGCCTTGATATCATCCCTTATTTGTCTAGAATCTCATTAATCCATTCACATTCATCACTAATTAGATGATGAGGCACTGGGATGGAAAGAGTTAATGCTTGCAGATCACTGAGAGAAATATTGCTTTACACATCACATTTCTTGAAGGAATCATTGTGCGTGCCTGTAGCCTTTATTGGTATGCTACATTCATGTTCAGTTCTAAAAGTCGTCCTCATGTGGGATGCAATTTTTTGTTATTTAAAGCTACACCCTGGCTTTTGCCGGGAGCCCTGAATTTAGCCGGGTCATAAATATGGCCTAACGGCTGAAAGGGGTTTCTGGTACCTTTCAATGGATGATCCTCATCCGCATGGTGGCACTTTGTGTCACTGGGTGTTTATCGCTTGTGTGATGTCCTGGTGGGGTAAAAAGTCAGTCAGTCAGTCAGTCATGTTCGGTTTATTCCAGACTGCATACCTTATTAACTGGATCGTACAGTCTACTGAGAGACCCGTTGCTGTTGAACTGGACAATCACACCACTAGGGCACACATAGTTCACACCCACTGAGGCTTGAGCATAATCTGATAGATAAACAGTGAAATCACGAGACAGAACATAATGAGACACAATTACATCACGAGACAGAACATAATGAGACACAATTACATCATGAGACAGAACATTATGAGACACAATTACATCATGAGACAGAACATAATGAGACACAATTACATCATGAGACAGAACATAATGAGACACAATTACATCATGAGACAGAACATAATGAGACACAATTACATCATGAGACAGAACATAATGAGACACAATTACATCATGAGATGGAACATAAGCTAACAAATGGTGAAATCACCAGCTAGAACATAATGTAACAGTCTTCTTCTTTTTCTTCTTCTTCTTCTTCTTCTTCTTCTTCTTCTTCTTCTTCTTCTTCTTCTTCTCCTTCTTCTTCTTCTTTTTCTTCTTCTTCTTTTTCTTCTTCTTCTTCTTCTTCTTCTTCTTCTTCTTCTTCTTCTTTTTCTTCTTCTTCTTTTTCTTCTTCTTCTTCTTCTTCTTCTTCTTCTTTTTCTTCTTCTTCTTCTTCTTCTTCTTCTTCTCCTTCTTCTTCTTCTTCTTCTTCTTCTTCTTCTTCTTCTTCTTCTTCTCCTTCTTCTTTTTCTTCTTCTTCTTCTTCTTTTTCTTCTTCTTCTTCTTCTTCTTCTTCTTCTTCTTCTTCTTCTTCTCCTTCTCCTTCTTCTTCTTCTTCTTCTCCTTCTCCTTCTTCTTCTTCTTCTTCTTCTTCTTCTTCTTCTTCTTCTCCTTCTTCTTCTTCTTCTTCTTCTTCTTCTTCTTCTTCTCCTTCTCCTTCTTCTTCTTCTTCTTCTTCTTCTTCTTCTTCTTCTTCTTCTTCTTCTTCTTCTTCTTCTTCTTCTCCTTCTTCTTCTTCTTCTTCTTCTTCTTCTTCTTCTTCTTCTTCTTCTTCTTTTTCTTCTTCTCTTCCACTATTTACCTCAGCGAGGTGTTGGGGAGAGATGGAATGCATTGTACAAGCTGGTGTTCATTTCTAATAGACTGCTCTTGATGATGTTGCTCCAGCTCTTGTGTGGTCTTCCTCTTGCTCTGTGTTCATTATATTTCTTCAGCGTGGCTCTCTGTGACAGCTGCGACAAAAGAAAATCACGGTACTGCACTAAATATTCAATCAACTGGTGCCATCTGCACAACCAAAGTTGGCTGCAATGATCTCCAACACATTCTGCCCCTTTTCCTAGTTTTATAATTTCTCAGACTGTTATTTGTCCATCTCTTGCTGTTGTCCTAACACTTGTATCAGTGACTACCTCTTGTTTGCCTCGATTAAATTGCGTCATCGAGTAAGGTTTTATAAGTCTTTTGCTTGTCTCAGTTGGCATCTGTGGCCTAGGCGTTGCAAAATGTGCTTTGTAATGCTGGGGTGCCATGTTCGTTCCCAGCTGCAGTCGATTTGTCTTGCACTGGTTTCGATGGTGGTACCGAGCGCTGACCGTTCAGAGGCAAAGGCAAACTACTGAATGTAAAATTTGCCTAGAAAAACAACAACAGCCAAAAAATGCTGCGGCTGATTCTTCAACGTATTATAACGGATGCAAACCTAATTTTTTTTTTTTTTTAGCTTGTCTCTTATTTTTGTTTTTTTTCTATTGTCAATATAAAACTGCTGTTTTGGATTGTTTCTGTTCACATAAATTCTGCTGCATATTCACATCTCCTTGGTTCAAACAGACTCTCTAAATGCACGTTTATTATTTGGATTTCTTCATCACACACTATGCTGAGGTAGCTTCTCACATGCATAGTGTGTGTTCACCAGGCAATTTTGCATTCAGTAGTTTGCCATTGCTTTCTGATAAGCCAGCTGCCAAATCACCCACAGCTGGGATCAAACCTGGTACCCTAGAATTATGAAGTGCATCTGCAAACGCCTAGGCCACAGACATTGACTGTGAGTATATATAAAAAGAAATGATGTCCTTACCACTGAGATCAGGCACGCTGGCTTGCAAGTCCTTGTATTCATCCTGAACCATCCTACTCAAAGGGTGGTCTTTCAGGGCATTCAAAGCAAAGTCCAAGAACTGTCGCTGTTCTTTCCAAGTGTTCTCAGTTGACTTGTATGTCTCCGCTGCATAATAACATAGGGAACAGGTTTTCAAATGCATCTAAGACAAATTATCTTCTGGACAGGAGAGCCCAAGCTAAAGCTGCATTTCATAAGATAAAAAGTATCTCACGCATGATAAGTCACGTCACAGAATATCAGGAAGAGAATGATGAAATGTTTTGTGCGGCAGCAAAACTTGGAACGAGAATGAACAAACTAAGAATGAGTTGGAGGAAGCAGAAATGTGGTTTCTGGGGTTAAGGTTGAATAACAACAGCCAAGTAGAAAACAACCTGACTGCTAATGAAAGCTGAACATTATATGTAGCGATTAGAAAGAGACACAAATGATGATGAGAAGAGCAGTGTTGGAACATATTGTGACAACTAGAAGATCAATTATAATGAAGAAGAGGTAGACAGACAGAGATGATGAGGGCTGGTCTAGGATGGAAGCATAGAGGAAATTTGTGACAACTGGGAAGATCAATGGTACATGAAGCGAATGTGGACCAAGAGAGATGATGAGGTCTGGTCTAAGATGGCAGTGTGGGGGAATATTGTGACAACTTGGAAGATAAATGGTTGATGAAGCAGAGGCAGACTAAGAGAGAAGATGAGGGAAAGTCAAAGTTTGCAGCATGGAAGAATACTGTGAATTGAAATGATCCAGTAACGAAGTACAGAGATCTGTGGAAAGACATGAATGCCTACACTGTACGGTAAGTCACATGGTGATGATGATAATATTGTGTACAATTTGTCAGGGTTATCTGTGAGGTATAAGATTGCTCTTTCATTACAGAGGCTGATATTAATGTAATATATGTATCTTGTTTAACACGATCTACATATGAGTTGGCAATGTTATGGTGCTTCCTTATTTGTTTTGTCCAGTTTGTTGTTGTTGTTGTTGCTATCTCAAGAAGATGCATGCTGGGACATGTCATTAACATTAAAATTTCAATAATAAAAACAGTTTCTTGAGAAGAAGAAAGTACTGACATTCAAAAGAATTAATACTGAAATGGTACAATGAAGCCATCAAACATAAATCCTGCCAAAAATGTGCCATATTTCAGAAATAAAGACAATCAACAAAACTGATGAGAAGTCTTTATAGACGATCAGGTAATGTTATATAAAAAGAAAACAAGAAACAAGACTGATTCACACACACACACAAAGTATCCTAGAAGAACAAAAAATTGTTTAAAGAATTCCAAAGACTAAGTTGTTATGGCTGGGATACAACTTACGGTCTGACTGTCTAGTTAAGTATATTTCACCTTCAACTTATGGCCTCACTGTATAGTTAAGTATATTTCACCTTCAACTTACGGCCTCACTGTATAGTTAAGTATATTTCACCTTATCAACATTAAAACTGATAACTCTGTAGTTTTATTAGACTTACACTGCCTAGCAATAGCTAGTTCCTGATTGGTCCAGTTACCGTTGTCAAGGAAATTATGAGCTCCCCATGTGTGTTCTGGCAATTTGATCAGGAACCGTAGCATGTCTTGAATTCTTTGATCTGTATCGTCACACACACCTGTACATAAACCAGGTGAACAATGTAGTATGTAACACACAACATTTCAGTCTGTAGGTAGGTCTATTTGTCTTTCTCTGTCTAGGGCACACATAGTTCACACACCCACTGAGGCTCAAGCATAACCTGATAGATGAGCAGTGAAATCACGAGACAAAACATAATCTTCTTCTTCTTCGCGTTCACCAGCTGTACACTCTGGTGGAAAGTTCTGGTTGCTCGTCCACTACTGAACTGCAGTCCTGCTCCAGAACCTGAGTGTTGCGTGTGCATCAGTTTTACATATCTCATTCTCTTGAATACAGACTGTTGGTTCCTTGTCTCTCCGGCAGATGCACTCCGACTTCAAAGGAAGCTCCCCAATTAGTCGACTCTTACGACATGCTTTTGGGGAGGCAGTGGGTCTATTCTTGTTCTCCCCACAATGGGGCCCCGGAACCCACACGGGGGACAAAACATAATGAGATACAATTACATCATAAGCTAACAAATGGTGAAAGCACCGGACAGAACATAATGTAACAGTAACATAATGAAGTACAACATTATCTTACAAGGACAACAATGTGTTCAACCAGTTTATGACAGGGAAAATTAGCATTTACAATCTTTAATGTGCTGACAAAAACTATCTATGTATGTAACTACCCTGCCAAAAGTCAAGTCTGCAACTGCAGATAAGGAAAATGGCAAGTAGCCAGTTGCCAGAAATAAGTGGTGGTGTTTTATGCGATTAACTGCGTGTGCAACTACTAAGAAATACTGACCCAATTCTGCACAACTCTCCCAGGCCCGAACAAACGCTCGATACATAGCACATTTCTTTGGGTCAGAAGTGATGCCTTGAATCCAGGTGTCACCAACTTCAAAAGTTTGAACAGGCAACGATGGCTTCACAGTCTCCAGAACTTTGACAAAGTTGTCAAAAGTTGAAGCCACGAGCTCAGCTCCTGGATATTCAGCTCGAAGGATTTCATAGTAGCCAAGAACTTCCTGTAAATTCCAACCAATAACATTCTGTTTAAATCTGATTTGATTATATTCAATGTCTGGTGGAATAGGGGGATCATTATCCTCTACAACTGTCTACTTTGTACTTTTCTTGTTTATAGTAACAAATGTCTATTCTACACTTCCAGTTAGACAACTGTATTTTACACTATTAACCAGACAGTTGTATATTTTACAACAATAAACTGTTGTATATTTTACACAAGCATACAAATAAGCAAATGCATATTTTACATATCACACAAACAAACAAGTGCAAACATATAAATTATCACACGCAAACAAAACAATTATAAATTGTACACTAGCACATGAGACAACAATTTTATATTGTGTCATATCACTTCAATACCACAGGAACAAAACAATTGTATACTTTCTGTAATATTACCCAACTATCATACAGATAAATCAATTGTATATTATTACAATATCACTTCAACATCACACAGTATAATTTGCACTATCATATAGATAAATTTGACGAGTTAGTATTTTACCTCTACGGTAACAGGCGGCCCAGTGTTGTCTGTCCTAAATGCAAAACACAAAACTTCCGACAGTCCTGGAGCACTGATGCATTTATCTTTGGCAAGGCCTATAGGCTGAGCAGGGTAGGGTCCAGGGTTCAGTGGATAGCCACCTAACCGCAAGAAATGGTGAAATAAAAGAAACCATTTTAACCTACTGAAATGTAGCAAAAACACAGCAGTAATCTATTTTGATTTCTGTAAAATCATAATAAGCTACTAAAGTTTAATTTAAACGAAAATAGTTTTAAGATGAATGTTTTTCAAGTTACAAGTATAATAATAACTTCCATAATTCAACTAAAATCCCGCAATAATATTAGTAGTGATTTATTCTTCCAGGTTAAGAAATTAAAAACAGATAATGTTCATCTACTCATGGTAAGAAATATTTATCTTTCGAAGCCACATAAAAAAAAAAAGTCATCATTATGTGCCATTTATGGGGGTTATCAGTTATGAGTTATGATTTGGGTTATCTTCACGGCACTCTGGACGTGTCCATAGGTGCTCAGATTCCCCCTTTAACATATACATCAGCGTCCCGAACTTGATAGTCCCATCCTATTTTGGTTGACAAGGCTTCTAGTGCGTCCAGGATGCCTGGCTGTGCCGATCTTTACTTCCAATTCTTGCACTCTTAGCAAAGATGTGGAAGTGCTGCTTCCAAAATCCTCCCAACGTCCTACCTCTCTAATGGCATTAACAATATTGGCATGATCCATGGGCTGGCCCTTTGTAACTAAGGCAGAGCCAACTAATCTGTCAGCTTTTTCATTGCCAACAACGCCTGCATACCCCGATACATATATAAAGATAATTCCATGCACAGTGGAGTTTTGCAATGACTCGATCCACTGTCTGTGTACAAAACCCGCCTCGACCAGCCAGATCATGCTCATGGAATCACTCAGCACACACAGCCCTGCAATGCTAGCCACATGAAAGCTTGTGTTACCGCCATCACCTCCATTGTCATGCTGCTAGTAGTCATACAGAAGGTATCAATGGTCTCCTAGACTGCTCTGATTGCAGAGCACGCAGTAAATGCCCATGAATTTGTTTGTCCTCGCACAATAGACCCATCTGTGTAGATCTGTACATCTGCCCCATCTGAATTTTCACATATGTGGCAACACAGGAAAAGGTGGAGTTGAGCACCTGGGGCACAGGTATCTATTCTTCGCCGACACTGAAGTCTGTAAGACTGCAGACCTGTATGATATCGTCCGCTGCCCTACCAAACCATGATTTGCCCCTTTTTAGCCTGTTGCCCTTTTTCCTAAAGAGAACATTGTGCAGAGGGTGCTTCAAATCTGAGCTTATCTTCATGTATGCACAAGTCCACCAGATCTTAATCCTATGGTGCATTGTTGGGAAGTCAAGAAGATATCTCACTGCTATGCAAGCGGTTTCTCTTGTGCACCACATAATAATGCGCATGGCTTCATTTTGCACCTTTTCCAGTCTTTCAATCTGAGTATCGTTGATGGTGAGTATGGTAAAGCATATTCGACAGGAGAAAGAACCAGTCCCTGAAACAGTAGCAGATTCAGTCTCTGCTCGATGCTGGCCGTGGTCAGGACCCTCATCGCTGATAAGCCTTTATGGTCTTTCGTTATAACATGGTCAACCTGGTCTTTGAAAGACAGACTGCGATCAAACTTCACACCCAAAAATGTGGGTGGGATATCATGATTTGCCAACTCCCATGTTACAGGACTTTTAAAAAATAATTGTGTACCGTAGAAACATAATAGTGGTGCCCCTTACCTTCCACAGATTTGTCTACAGTTTAACTATGCTGGTTTCTGTCTAAATGGATAATCAGAGAGATTAATGGAAGCAGACGATATCTGCAGGAACGAACCTCAAGGGTTTGAAATACTGAAGAAGAAATTAAACATAAAACCTGAATCTAAAAATAATTTCAACCCCCCCCCCCCCCCCTCCCCCAAAAAAAAGACATACACACAAACTAGACACAATTAAAGGTTATTGTCCCCTTGGCTGTCCATGGATCATAAAAAAATAAGCATACCTTTAACCCAAAAAGCCATGATTCCATCTGGATCTGAGGCTTTAAGCTTCCACACAAAAGGAGATGGGACATCTGGTGGGGCCGTTCCAGGGTTGACTCCTACAGATATCGCTTTAACTCCTCGTGCCTGCAGTACTGGAAGCAGAGCTTTTGTCATTCCTGCAGCAAACGGAATATGATAAAGTAAAACCAAGTTGACATGAATGCAAGGGACCAAACAATCAAATATACAACACTGACAGATGTAGTGCTGAAGAAGTAGCAGCAGAAGAAGAAGAAAGGAGAAGGAGAAGCAGGAGAAGAAGAAGAAGACGATATTGATGATTTTAACTGCTAAGGTGAAAGCCAATGTGTGGAAGAAGAAGAAGATGATGCTGATGATGACTTTGCTGTCCATGTGAAAACCATTGTCTGGGGTCCAGCCATAACTGATATGATGGCAGATGAGGACAAATGACAGTCCAAAGACACTAACATGATCAAGCTTACTACAACAAAGAATGCCAATGGCATCAAAGATAAATGCTACAGAAAGCACATTTAACAAGAAAAGATTACCCAGAAGCATTGAAATTTATGATATGATGGCAGATGAGGACAAATGACAGTCCAAAGACACTAACATGATCAAGCTTACTACAACAAAGAATGCCAATGGCATCAAAGATAAATGCTACAGAAAGCACATTTAACAAGAAAAGATTACCCAGAAGCATTGAAATTTATGATACGACAAAACAGAATTATCTACCAAAAAAAAATTTGTAAGATGATGCCAAAGTTAATAAAAACAAAAAATGTGCAAAACAAATATGAGAAATAACACACAATGGTACTTGGTACTTTCTTATTAGCTGACCACAAACAGGGAAAATCCATAGGTCATGGGACAGTCAAATATTTCAGGGGGTGGTAGATTAGGCGTTTGGTTTTGGTTAGTGTCGTGAAATGATAGCCATTACGCATCGGTCTGTAAGGCTGATAACCTGTCTTACCTGTAATCTGCACAAAATTCAAACTTGGACTCGCCCAGAAATATATAGTCCCTTATATCTATATATATAGGCCTGTATTGGACAACATTATTATGTCTGCCTTTTCTGGTTACTTTAACTAAACTCCACTTTTAAATGTATATCTCCTGGAGATATATTTAGGGAGTTATTTGAGGTTTCTTGGAAACCGATTTACTCCTTGCCCCAGTATACAAGGAACTTCTTTTGTACCAACGCCTGAAGTGTCTAAGTGACGCTATTCTCCTTGCCAGCTTCTCAAGCGTCCAGATGTGTTAATCTGTGCCTGCATAACTTTCACTTTTCAAAGCAATCTGGAAATGTCTCAGTTTTTACATATGCTTGGGTAAGTTAATTATAGTTTACGAGTACCTAGAATGATGTCTGTAAAGTAGTCACTGCTGTAGAGAAATCAGTATCGGCTGTGTTATCCCACTTAGTTCGACCGTTCTTGATCGCTAGAGAAGCGGATTCGAACGTAGATCTTCCACTGTACAGACTAAATAGCTTATGCCCTCAATAAACCACCCATGCTATAAAACTTAATACCCTTACAATTATGTACGTTTTAAACTAACTAAAAAATCTGTACATATGAAATGGGGACAGAATTGGGTCAGGGCTTTGTTAATCAAAGTATGTGTGTGCTTGACCCAGATCAATGAGTGCTGGGGCGGTTGGGAAAGCTAGTGAATGCAGGTACTGACAGTAAATATTGGTGTCTGTGTGCAGAGTGAGGGGGAGAGGGAGAGTGATATATGTGTTAGACCACTTTATCTATCTCCACTACATATCTGACTTGCCTTCTCTTGCACTAAACAGACAGATAAATATAGGAGACTTATGTCTTTTGGTCTGGAGAGGCAATCTGAGGAATGAAACAGGAGAGCAGGAGGAAGTCAGCAGATGGGGGTTGATGACTAATGCTTACTCTGTCTTTCCTGTCAAGATGTTACCCTCTTGGTGATGACTAATGTTGAGTTATTTTCTTGACAGGATGTATCTTTTGTGAAGAGCTGGCAGAAGATTCACAGTCCCACCAACATCCACCAACCATCAAACCACCAGAAACAACTTGTTACCCACCAGCTAACACCTGTGAAGGTTCCTGACATCTCCAACATATGGGAGATGGTGCATCAAACAGCTACCAGTGCTAGAGCTTAATGTGGCTCAAAGACATTGTGTGTCCTTACTGGTGATAGAGACTTGTTAAATACCGGTACAGTTGCTACATCCTATATAGTGAAGTACTCTTACTACTTGATCCAGTGGAGCAGAATTCCCAGAGTCAAAGACAGTCGAATCATCCGGAGCTGAGGGAGGCATCATAGACAGAAAGAAGAGAAGATAAGTCTGATGCTTCGCATGATGTTGTGTTCCTCACATGCTCATTGTGTCCAGTGATGAGAAGATGTCATCTCCAAGACCTTCTGTCTGTGTAGTATCTTTATAGTTTGGACATGATATCCGGAGATCTGGCATTTGTCTCACTTTTATATATCTAATTTATATTGATTACATACATTCATTTTCATGGCTGACTTAGGTGTCTCTATTTCACCTTTTTAAGTGTTTAGCAGGTGTGTATGTATGTGTATCTTCATTATATGTGTTAACATGGTTATGATAATGAACTATCATAACCTGGGGGCTTTCTTTAGTAAGTAGTGGGGGTGTCCAGCCAAGTGTGCCTAGAAATATGGTATATATATACTGATATATTTTGTAGTGCCAATACTTGAGTTGCCCTACTCCAGAGATAAGTTGAGCGTATATTGGCCACGGGGAATCCCTTAGACCAATACGAGCCAAACGACTCAACATAATTATCTCTGAGTGCTGTTGGTTCTGAAGGAGGAATCCTTACATTAGGCACGCGACAGGAGTGATATGTGACAGTTAGGTTAGGGTTAGGTTAACAGATGAAAACCTTGGCCTTGGAAGAAACGTGCTAAAGCATAGAAAACATGGAAAACCCACTCCTACCACCCTCTAAAATACTGGTCTGTCCCGTGACATCATTTGTGGTCGGCTTGAAAGAAAGCACACAATGCTCTCTTACGTTAAACAATTCAAATCCTAAAACTGACCTGGCACGTCTCTCTGGCTCATGGTTGCATGAGTTCTTGTAATTTCAAACATCTTATCCAACTTTTGGCTCAACTCAACACCAAAATTAAACAACCTAGCCCCAAGATTATCAGTTTGAATGTTGAATGGAAATGCATGCCATGCAATGTGACCTTCATACACAGCCTTAATGAAATCGGTTTGCTCCGTTCTGTTTGGACACTTGGAGGAAAACAAATTAAAATGGAATGTAAAACATCTTCATAATATTCTTGAATTACCATCATTACTATGGCTATAGTCACCACTATAATCATGCTCCTCATTATAACCCCCCCCCCCCCCCCCCCCATAACTTCATCAGTCCCTAGTGTATTGTATCATACCTTCATAATAATAATTTGTATTTATGTATCTTAAACAAATGAATCCCCAAAACACACCTCTAACTCTTTTGGCACCAAGCAACTCACTATGCTGGAGTTATCTAAGATTCTGTGCCTTTCTGAGCACCATGAAACATACTAATTATAGCTTCACCTTATTCTGCCATAATTGTTTCTTTAGTTCCCTTTGTCCCATAGTGTAGTTATTTGACCATTTTCAGGTTTATAAACTATTACTTTCAGCAAACCCTGCATAGGAAGTTGAGAGTTAAAGAAATACTCTTGTGGGAATGAAAGAGATACTAAAAGTAGTTACTGATTTAAGAATCAACATCATAACATACCAGACAATATTACAAATTGAAAACCAATTAAAAGTATCTAGATATTATGCCTTGAATGTTAAACATTGAATAAGAATCTTGGGACACCCCCATAAGTGCTCTGTCCCCATCTCCAGCAGCAAGCAAAGAGTTCCAACTCCGATGGCACCAGTAACTGTCTGATTGTATATCTGTCTCGCCTTTTCCCTGAGTGTTGAGCACTGGCCAGATCCCCTTGTAACCCCTCGCAGCGCCATCTCCCCAGACCGTAGTGATCTACTGCTGCCTCCTCACAGTTCAATCACTAGAGATGGGCCCTCACAACATCCAGCCTGTCATAGCTCTAAAAACTTGGATATTTAAAAAGTACAGGATTCTTCTCTCTTTTAGCCCACGGGGCATCTGGTTCTATGCCATTTTCATAGACCATTCTACATCCGATAAGTGTTGTGGTCAACATCATTCTGGGTGTCTTTACTTCCCAGGATATTTCCTAGTAGATATTTTGGGATGGATCAACCTGGGAGACAAGGTTGATTTTCAAAGTCACAAATCCATCTCAATGCAGATACAAAGTCACAAATCTATCTCAATGCAGATTCAAAGTCACAAATCAATCTCAATGCAGATTCAAAGTCACAAATCCATCTCAGTGCAGATACAAAGTCACAAATCAATCTCAGTGCAGATACAAAGTCACAAATCCATCTCAATGCAGATTCAAAGTCACAAATCCATCTCAATGCAGATTCAAAGTCACAAATCAATCTCAGTGCAGATTCAAAGTCACAAATCTATCTCAATGCAGATTCAAAGTCACAAATCAATCTCAATGCAGATTCAAAGTCACAAATCCATCTCAGTGCAGATACAAAGTCACAAATCAATCTCAGTGCAGATACAAAGTCACAAATCCATCTCAATGCAGATTCAAAGTCACAAATCCATCTCAATGCAGATTCAAAGTCACAAATCCATCTCAATGCAGATTCAAAGTCACAAATCAATCTCAGTGCAGATTCAAAGTCACAAATCCATCTCAGTGCAGATACAAAGTCACAAATCCATCTCAGTGCAGATACAAAGTCACAAATCCATCTCAATGCAGATACAAAGTCACAAATCCATCTCAGTGCAGATACAAAGTCACAAATCCATCTCAGTGCAGATACAAAGTCACAAATCCATCTCAATGCAGATACAAAGTCACAAATCCATCTCAGTGCAGATACAAAGTCACAAATCCATCTCAATGCAGATACAAAGTCACAAATCCATGTCAGTGCAGATACAAAGTCACAAATCCATCTCAATGCAGATACAAAGTCACAAATCCATCTCAATGCAGATACAAAGTCACAAATCCATGTCAGTGCAGATACAAAGTCACAAATCCATCTCAATGAAGATACAAAGTCACAAATCCATCTCAATGCAGATACAAAGTCACAAATCCATCTCAATGCAGATACAAAGTCACAAATCCATCTCAGTGCAGATACAAAGTCACAAATCCATCTCAGTGCAGATACAAAGTCACAAATCCATCTCAATGCAGATACAAAGTCACAAATCCATCTCAATGCAGATTCAAAGTCACAAATCCATCTCAGTGCAGATACAAAGTCACAAATCCATCTCAATGCAGATACAAAGTCACAAATCCATGTCAGTGCAGATACAAAGTCACAAATCCATCTCAATGCAGATACAAAGTCACAAATCCATCTCAATGCAGATACAAAGTCACAAATCCATCTCAATGCAGATACAAAGTCACAAATCCATCTCAGCGCAGATACAAAGTCACAAATCCATCTCAGTGCAGATACAAAGTCACAAATCCATCTCAATGCAGATACAAAGTCACAAATCCATCTCAATGCAGATACAAAGTCACAAATCCATCTCAATGCAGATTCAAAGCCACAAATCCATGTCAGTGCAGATACAAAGTCACAAATCCATCTCAATGCAGATTCAAAGCCACAAATCCATGTCAGTGCAGATTCAAAGCCAAGACCTTCACAATGGTAGGCAAGCATCTGGAGCAGTGGTTTTCAACCTGTTTCAACCCCCCCCCCCCCTTCCCTGCCCCCGGTGTTGAAAACCAAGGTCTAGGGTACGAAATAACTCATAGAATAATCGCAGCAACATGGCTCCCAAAAACAACACTACTTATTTGTTTATAGACGTGATTTTATGGGAAAATGTTGAAAACCGGGACAGCCCAGCTGTGACAACCAGAACTTGTTATGATAACTGGAAAAATTTATTGAGACAGAGGTAAGAGAAGGCAATAAGAGAAGATTATTGACAGTTTCTGTCATGGCTAAGAAAGGTGTGAGTACAGGAACTGATATATATACTGTCAGAGATAGCAAGATGTGGAAAAGCATAATAACCCATGCCAGTCTTAAGATACTTGACAGTGCTTTTAAAATAAATATAATTTTGCAAAATAACTTTGAAATTACTAACTCTAAAACTGTAACTGCAAACAACAACTTAACAGATAGAAAACAGAAAGAAAGCATGATCCATTAGCATAGAGAAATTTGCATTAAAATTTAATAAATACATAGCTTTTATCTACCTTTAGAGGTGTGCTCAAAAATGTGATGTTCGGACAATCCAAATAGAGAGAGACTAACCAGGGATGAGTGGTGTAAATAAACCTCTCTACATATCCCAAGTTAATGAGGGTACGAGACATATTGATGGCTCTAACAAAGTATTCAGTCTGATATCTGTTGAGAACCTGTACAGAGAACCCAACGTCCTTATCAAGACCATCATAGTAACCCACATCTGTGAGGAAAAAAAAACATACCATAAATTATTTGTACCCTTTTGCAGAACTAATTACTAGAAAATATTGTCATTTAATACAGTGGCCAACATCTGTGTATAAAACGAATAAGACAGATATAAATTTTCTTGTGTTCAAGCAGTATGGCATTGGTAGCCATTTCTCTCCATTGTTTTCAGTCTTGTGTACTTTCAACCATTTCTGACACGGATGATATTTGATGCCATAATGTCAAACTGCCCAGCATCTTCTCTCCTAATCTTCCTTTGCTTCTCTTTCTCTCCAAACCTTCCTGTTTCCATGACAGTCCAGCCTTCTCCTCCTCATGATGTGTAAAAGAATTCAGATTGTCTTCCTCTTGTGAGTAATCAGTTTTCTTTGTGAGAGTTTACATAACACAGACACAAACAATACTGATGAGGTGTGAAGAGATGGAACTATTACTCAATAACTAGGCACTGCGCTTTATGTATTCAAGTGAAAATGTTCATGTTTGTTCTTAATTATATGTTAATGTAGCTATGTAATATTACACAGCATGATCAGATAGGTGATATATGCTAGGCAATAAAATTGTGATGTATTGTTTGTGTCTTCATCATTTAAATTGTTAATGAGCATCTTCTTACCCAAATGATTCATGAATACAATGTGAACCTTTGTGACCTGCGCTGCCTTCTCTTCAGAATCAACACTCATATGGACCACCTGCAATAGAAAGTTGCATAATGCATTAGAACCCGATTACAAGCAGATGTTTTCAAATGCTTGAGATAATATTAGCATTTCATCACATGGAACCATACTTCAGGTTGTAAATAATTATGCTTGTACAGAAGCCCTTTAACAAGGATGAACTAACTGGGTGTATCTTACCTCCCCTGTTATTCTGCATTACAACTGAAAGTATGATAGAAATAATGTTGCGGAAGAAATACCAGCACCAAATGGATCATCTCATTCTGCAAAAGATACTTTTCTGCTAAGTAAGAACTACAACGACATGCCCAAAACAAAAACAGATGATTTAGCAAATATAGTATCAAACTTCAGAGTGAAATCAGTTGTGAAAAGACAAATTCTCTAAAGACATCAATAGCAGATTTTTAAAATATGCACAAAATATGGAATATAGTTTTAAATCAAGTAGGGTATTTTCAATTACAAAATAATTTTAATTTTAACGAGTGATATCTTTTATAAAAATAAAATGTTTTTAATATTTGCCTGTAAAAGTTGGAGAACCACTTAAGTTAAATACATTTAAAAACAAATGCCTTAGGAAATTGATCAAAATTAAATGAGATGAACTCAAGAAAGATGAAGAAACAAGAGAAATGTCTCGACAACCACCACTATCAATAATTATAAGACAAAGAAGAAAAGGATACACTGAGTACATCAGCAAACAGAGGATCATAAAACAGACACTAAATGGGAAATAAATTGATGGAGAAATGAGACATCCAAGAGAAATCCTAAGATAACTCTCAATGAGAGATACCAAAGGTGCTGAACTCCATTCCATCCATGATATTGAAAGGACTGCAAAGGACAGAGCCGATTTGAGGAATAGACTGCCAGGCTTATTTGACATATTCATAGCACAAAGTGATGATGAACGGTCAGCCTCTGTTTCCTATGCCTAGGAGGTTGATTGCTCTTGCAGTAAACAGAGCAAGAAGATGTTTCTTCTTCTTGCTGTTCATGATCAGGCTGGATCTCTTTACATCAACACGTGGTTACTGCACTCTGCAGCTGTTCCATTTTATTAACTGGTTCTGTGTGAATGACAAGTTTACCTCATTATGTTTACTGGTTCCATGTGTACAATAAGTTTACCTCATTGCATTGATTGGTTCTAGGGGTACAATAGGTTACCCTTTTCATGTTGACCGCTTCTGTGTGTACAATAAAATACCTTATTATTTGACCAGTTCTGTGTGTACAATAAGTTTACCTTAATTTCTTGACTGATTCTGTGTTAAAAAAATTTACCTTATCATATTGACTGGTTCTGTGTGTGAAATAAGTTTTTCTTATTATGTAGACTAGTTCTGTGTGTACAATAAGTTTACTTTATTATGTTAACTTGATCTGTTAAGTTTAAATTATTACGCTATGTGTACAAGAAGGTTATCACATTATGTTGACCGGTTCTGTGTATTCATTAAGTTTACCTTATTACACAATCCAGTTCTGTGTACAAGAAAGTTATCACATTATGTTGACCGGTTCTGTGTATTCATTAAGTTTACCTTATTACACTATTCAGTTCTGTGTGTAAAAGAAAGTTATCACATTATGTTGACTCGTTCTGTGTGTACATAAGTTTACCTTATATGTTGACTGCTGTATTGTTTATAATAAGATTACCTTATCATGAGTTCGACCCAAAGCAGACCACAGCAGGCTGGATACAGCAACAACAATAAACAGATAGCACCTGACCATGTTTATTCCGGCTATACTTTGCAGCACCTCACCTGTGCAACAGTTCAAATCAAAATATTTAAAAGATATTGATGAAAGCAAACAAGCAGAGTTACAACACAATTATTAAACACTGATTGTATATTCTCCATCATCATCATCATCATGTAGCAGGTCTGTTCCAGAACGTCACTCTCTCATGGTCAGCCTGAAAGAAACTGTCTCACTCACCAGCTGTCCAGCCTCATGTACTTTTATATTCAAGAAGTCACTTATATCCTGTGCACATCTTTGGTTGGTCGACTCCTGCCCCTCCTTTCTAGTACAATGCCTTCTGCTATTATTTTTTCTAATCTGCCATGGCGCTTGTTATGACCAATGAATTTCAGCTTCCGAGACAAGATGCTGTTTATTAGCCAATCTTCCTTGATGTTCACATCTTTGAAGATGTCAGTATTTTTTCACTTCTTTGACCATGGTATTCTAAGAATGTTTTATTCATTTTGGCTCAAAAGCGTTTACTTTCTTCCTTAAGGATTGGGAGATAGCCCACGACTCACATCATATTCTCCATCACAATAAAAGTATAATGCATAAACTATATGCCATTTACATTTGCTAAAATTATAGAGAAAATATTGGCACTCAGTTCTTGCCCCCCCCCCCCCCTCCCTTCAAGGGGCCTAATTCCAGTTTAAGAGCATAAGATGAATAATAATAATGTGCTGAATGTTAAATAAATATTATAATATATTTGAAATAAAATGAGATCTTTAAATAAATACTTGCAAAAAGAATTTCTATATTTGGTTAAAGAGGACTGTTTCGCTTCCTTACAAAATTATTGGAGAGCTCAGGCCCATAAACACAAATTTTTTAGGGCTTGCTGGGAGTCAGGGGCCACAGCCCGCAGGTTTCGGCATGTGTGAAAGCAATGGCAAACTACTGGATGTAAACTTGCCTAGAAAAACCACGACAGCCCAAAAATGCTAGGGGTTAGTTCTGCAATGTCCTGTAAAGGATACAGAACTAACTTACCAACGCCACACGCATGGACTTTAATTAAGAAGAATATTCGGTACTCCTTGCAATAACGGTCGCTACTTGGACGGCGACGGCTGCTTAGTCGGAGTTCAGTCCCCTAGCTGCAGTGCAATTACGGAGTGGACACGGCACGAATCACAAAACACAGTGAGTTCAACATGGCGTCTAGACCACACGCTGCGACTCACATTAGCCTAACCCTAACCCTAACCCAAACCCTACCCCTAATTATGTCATTCCCTCTTTTCCACTCTGTAATTGCACTGCAGCCAGGGAACTGAACTCCGACTAAGCGGCCGTCGCCATCCAACTAGCGACCGTTATTGCAAGGAGAGCAGAATATTAATATCCTAGCCTATTAAACAGCACACTGGTACACATTGGACTAATGATTTATAACTACGCTTTTTGAGAACAAGTCACTGCAGACATAGCCATAGAAGAATGCCAAGCCCTAAGTTAAAAATACTGGGTGTCAGTCTTTCAGGCTACGGCCTCAAAGGGGAAAATTACAGAAACACTCTGTAGCAGATTCCTGTGAGGGGTAGGAGTCACATTGAAATAAACTTTGAGAGTAATACTTTCAAAGACACAAATATTTTGTATTATCTGTTTAAATAACTAGCCAGATTTCATAAGCATGCGACAGAAACGCTTTTGAAAGGACATAACATAACATACCATGTGTTGACTGATAAACGTGAACAATAGCTGACCTCACACAAATACCTGTTTGGGAGGGGCAAAGTTAAGCTGGTATTTGTGTGGATTGAAAGATTAGTATATGTTCATATTATTATGTGACACAGTTTTTTTCCATTTTTTTTAAAAACCTCACCCCGTCTGTTGTCTGGGGCCCTAATGCCTAATGTAACTTGGCAGTTGAACTCAGAACTGGGTTTCTATGACTTGCACCTGGGTGATTCTCATCCGAATGATGGCACTTTGGGTCACCAGGTGTTTATCGTTAGTTGTGCAGTCCTGGTGGGGTTGCATCCGTCTGTCAGTCTTACAATTCTATTGTCTAGAGAGCACCATAAAACAGCCACCTTTTCTGGGTTGAGTACTGCACCCATTTGACCCATCTCTGCACACCAGTTAGTCACTTTAAAATTACTTTGTCTACAGTTGCCCGTAATTGTAATAATGTAATAATTCTTGGGCTCTACTTGCAGATTTGGCCGGCAAGCTGACCCTAAACCCTAACCCTACCCCCCATCTTATGCAAACAACCAACCTACACGCAATAAGCAGCCCTACACGCATTCACGCAACCTTAGGACGATGATAGACACCCTACGCAGCCCTACACGCAACCGTAGGATGATAGGTAACCTTAGACGCAACCGTACGCAACCCTACACGCACCCGGATAATGATAGGTAAGTATCATTTGATTCGTGACTTTTTCCGCGACTTGTTTTGAGTTTGGCGAAGGGACATAACTCCCACTAAGCCGACCGACGCCGTCCAGCTTGCCGGCCAAATCTGCAAGTAGAGCCTGGAATTTGTGTTGTCTGTCGCTTCCCTGTCTCTGAGCGTCGAATATTGGCTAGATCCTCTCGTCAAGAAGCAAGAAAATACAAACAAGAGAAAAGAGTTATCACAACAATAATTAAAAGAAAGGGCCACACAGTAGATAAGTCCTCACAATACTACTTAGCTATCCAACTTCCCTAAAGACTTTAGTAGAGTACAAATATTTCCATGTCAAGTCACATGACTTTCTGTCAGCTGACTGGACCGGCCCAGGACATTGTTGAATTAATGTTTCGCACAATAGTTTTACTGTCAATAATACGATTCCGAATTTCTGCCTGGGGAACATACACATTGTAATTTTGCGCTTATAAAAGACTTGGGAGTGAGAAATCAATTATTGGATATTGACTGGTCTTCACAGGGAGAAAATAACTGTATAGGCTTTCTCGGTTATTGACTCTGCCTACAAAGGAAAGACATGATACTGCAATTATGGGGTCACTAGTATTGGAACTCTTTAATGGCTGCTGACGATGGGGATGGAGCGTGTATGGAAATGTCCCGAGTGCTGTGATGTTGCTAGCTGGTTGCTAACTCAAATCAGATCCTTTATTTACTACATAGCAGGTTTATGTCTGTCGTCACCTGGCTCTTGGCCCTTGATCTGTGCAACATACGAGACCCTGCCTGACCAGAAGTTGTGCTACAATCGACTAAGTGCTGGTGTCACTGGGACATGAAAGCCCTCAACCACATTGAGGACACGAGGCTGTCTTGATTTTGGTTCTTTTCCCCATAAGTGGGCCATGTTGGCTCAGGCCCATGACTTGTGTTTCACGGAATCTATCAATGTAGATGACGATAAAAGATCTGCATGTGAATGCTGTTCTCCTAATGCCCCTCCCTCTAGGTCAGTGCTGGTCGCTGCTGCAATGTTGACCTTTGTAATATTTCTCAAGTGAAGTGACAGTTACGGGTTGTGTATGCATGTCTACGAGTATGTTTGTCTACTATTCTCTGTGCCTGAACTCGTCCAGGTCATAGAACTGTAGGATGATATCCAGAGACAGACTCTTTGAGACTATCCCCCATTCTGTCACTGATTTATCCGTGCAAGAGTCGCTTGATTCCTTCATCATCATCATCATCATCAGGTGCATTGCCGACTGGCGTGGGCGATCATGCCTCTCCACAATCCGCGATCTCCTGCAGCATGTATCAGTTCGTGTGCCGACACACCTCCATGCCATGCAACAAGACTGTCAAGCATCTTCTCTCGTTGTCTTCCTCTATCCCTCCTTCCACAGATCTTTCCAGTGGTCACAACATGTTCTATTTTCCCTCTTCTCATAACATGGCCGAAAAATGATGACTGTCTCCTTCTGATATCTGTGATAAGTTGTCTTCGGGTTCCCGCCTCTTTTAAAACCTCTTGGTTGCTATTTTTGGCTGTCCAAGGTATTCTAAGCATTCTTCTGTATAAAAGTGTATCCCACTGATGCTGATCCCCCCCCCCCTCTCTCTCTCTCTCTCTCTCTCTCTCTCTCGCTTCTAATTAGTGTAAGCTTTTTGGCGAAGGGGCTTATTTTAAGCAACAATCCAGTGATGCCACGTTACCTGCGATGGCATCAAATAGAATTCAAGCCTACCTGAGTGATATCTCGGGAGTCACACTGGCGGAGCGGCTAGACGCTCGCCGCGAATCGGCAGGTCTTTGGTTCGCTCCCTTGCGGAGCCGGACTTTTTTCAAAAATGACATTGGCTCTGAGGTCGGCGCAGCCTTGAGTGGGTACCGGGTGCAGTCCCGGGAAGTAAAGGTGGCAGGCGTGATGACCATCTCCTAATTATATTAATATGTTTCATTATTAAGTTGTCATCTTTTGATTTTAAACACCCAGTGCTGTTACGCGTCATCTTTCCGGTTAAAAAAAAATTATATGTTGGTACATGGAATGTGTCAGGTCTGTGTCTAAGTCGATGCAAACGCTTCGTAATGCTGGGTTCGATCCCAGCTGCGGGCCATGCGCCTTGCGTTGGTTTCGACAGCGGTATCAAGAAAGCAATGGCAAACTAATGTGCCTAGAAAAACCACACATTAGCCATGAGCTGTTGGGGTTGGTTCTGCAAAGGATACGCAACTAACTAACATGGAATGTGAGTCTTTCCTGTGATTTTCCTCAACCCTCTGTACGCATTTGATTCAACCAGGCTTCTTTAGCCACTTTGCATTTGTTCACCAACTGCCCCTCAATAAGAATATAAAAAAAAGGCAACTAAGCGTTTGTTGAAGTCGGATTAGCTTGGCCTAAATGCTACAAATATCGCAGGCTAGCTGTAAACATATAACAACTTGCAAACAGCTTTTTAAAGGTAAAACGAAGAAAAGAACATTCTTTCGCTAATTTATCTTCTTTGTTCTCAGTATTTTGATATTTTTTCCGGCTGTTAAACAGTTTTTCTTATTTTGTTAATGCTTGCCAGTTAGTGTAATCATTAATCGTCGAAATATTATTAGTCCGAAGATTTCAAACTGCTGTATCACTAAGTATTTGTTGTCATATTTGATCTTGCATATTATTACTTGCATATTACTTGCATATATATACGAATCCAACTCTAAAGTATGCGTGCTTTATATTAAAGAGGCGGTTAATTAATTTTTACATTTACGAAACAAGAGCTCATTATATCTTTATCATTGTGTCTTATCGCTAATCAATGGCTAATGCGAGGAGTTACATTAGTTACAAGGGGGTCTGGCCGACGCTCAAGACCAAGTCTCAGGGAAATTGCGAGAACTGAGATATAAACTACAATCAAACAGTTATTGGTACCAGTACCATCTGTCGGTTCTTAATTCAACATTCTAATCGCCGAAAACAATTATTGTACTCCTTGAGATCTTGATCGTGCATGCCCCAGAGACCTTGTTCACTGAGACTTAGGCCTTATACTATTATTACTATACAATTATACATAGTTTAGTTCATCACAATATCTCCACTCCCCCACGGTATAATTTGCTATCCTCTGAAAAACGGTCCCAGATTATCGAGGCCGAAAATAACAGGGCCTCAGTCATATGTGCAGTGCGTAGCGGCGCGGGAGATACTCTCTGCGGTGACTTTAACTCGGCGGAGGCTTTTCCGAGGTATGCTATGCAGTCTCCAGACTGAGGCCCTGTTAGGGTATATTTTCGGCCTCGATAATTTAGGACCGTTATTCGGAGGAGAGCCGCATAATCGTCTGAAGTTTATCTCAACGCCTGTCCATAATTGATACGCTGTCTGAAGCTTCCCATGTACTGCAAATAATTTCTTATACAGATGACACAATGCTAGACTAACTATCTAAAGTTACTATTTCTAATATTCTATTCTCCCCCACACCCCCGCCATCTGTCTCTCTTTCAAGTTCCAGAGTTGTCAGGACATAAAAACAGTGCTACTGATCTAGCTTTACCTTTCCCATGAGGCAGCAGGGATCGAACCTGGCATTATGAAGCTCATTTGCACCTAAGCCACGGACACTGATTAATGTAACAACTAGAATTATGTAAGAACTAGATTAATGTAAGAACTAGATTCATGTAGGAACTAGATACATGTAGCAATTAGAATAATTTAAGAACTAAAGTAATGCAAGAACTAGATTAGTGTAAGAACTAGATATAAAAAAAAGTATATCATTTATGGAGTTATAATAAAAACAGTGAATTGCCTGTTGCTGAATGAGTTAATTAATGTGCACCACATTATTTGGTCTTGTGTGGTAGATTCCCAGTTGCCAGATTTAACTCCTTCAGCCCCAGGGGGTTTATCATCAGAGGCCTTCGGGGCAGTAAAGAGAGATGAAAAATCGGCACATCTTGTGTTCGTTGGGCTTTTGGGCAGGAACCTATGAAGGTGTGATGCATCCTTTGGGACCGAAAGAGTTGAAACCAAAGGTTTAGGATCATCATATTGTATATGTTTTACATAGGGCTGACATTCGATTGCCCTGTTCCAATGGCTTAGCCCTGTCTGGGAAGAAAAGAGGATAATGGACAGAAGTGGCCACCACATTTTATATTAGTCAGTCACCTGAGGGCTAAATTCTTGTTTCAAGCAAATTGCATCCAAAGATTCAGTTAACGTCATCATCATCCAGATCAATTTGAACTTCTGCCATTAAGTGTTGTGGGGAGGAACAGTTTGTGATCCTTTGTTAGATGGGCGGTAGTGGCTATTGTCATTCTGTGTTGATGTAGAAGCCCTTTAGTGTCATCAGTCTATGTTCTCCAAGGGTGGCCTCTTGCTTTCACTTCAGATCTTTTCATGTGTAGCACCTGCGTTGGTAGTTGTTTTGGCCACATTCTTACTAGATGACCAAATGATTTGATCTTATATTTCTCAGTGAATTTACTGCATGGTGTTGTTCCCACAGTCTGTCTGATAGTATCATTTCTAGCTTTGTCTCGGATGGCCAAGTTGGCAGCTCTTCTCAGGCATCTCATTTCACAGGTGTTACTTTTACATAGGTTAGTCTTTGAGAATGTCCAAGTCTGGCACTGGTAGCACAGTTAATCTATTTCTTGGTCGTCATACTTATGTTTGGATGTCTTAATAATAGTGTCAGTTAATATAAGTGCACTTGTTTGCTGGCATGCTGTTTCTGTTTCCTGATCTGTTCTCCCATCCTACGAGAATATACCTTGGGATACTGTTAAGTGACAAATAACAGCCCTTCAAATGCACTTGAGTGAAAATCACCAGTTGCACTTAGGTGATTTTGGCACAGTGCCAGTGATGTGTAATCTCATATAATGATTGCAGGCCTAGGACACACTCCAATGGGTTTGTCTGATATGGGACGGCCGTTAGCATTGTTGTAACGCAGAATCATGACCAATTTCAGATAACTGTTGCAGCCATGGAGGACCGACGTCTCCTGACATTGTATGGTAGTCAGACAGGGACTGCTCAAGATGTTGCAGACAGGGTTGTCAGGGAAGCCAAGAGGAGACACTTTTCTGCCAAATCTGTTGCCATGGACTCATACAATGTGGTAAGGTTAACTGCTGTATTACATAGTCTCTGTGTAATGTGTTGACCTATTTGTGTTCCTGTGTGCACTTTAGTTTGTAGAAGCAAGGGTGAACTATTTTGCTCCAAAGAAACCAATATTTTGGCTTCACAAAGTGTTTCAAACCTTGAGTAGGGATTTGCCATTCCTTGTGTTGATTACTTATTACTTCCCTTCATTTTTTTTTTGGTTGAAACCAGTGAAAAATGTATGTGAATATTTGTATTAGTGACTTTGTAAAATGGGCACGTCAACACTTTCTTTTGGAGGAAGGGGACATTTTCAGGATCCGTGCCCCCCACCCCGGATTAAATCAAGGCGAATGACTTCATTTCACCAGGTACCCTGTATGATTTACATGACCCCATTTTGGGGGCTAAAGAACAGACCAACTGCATCCCCTAACGAGCGACTAATTAGGGATATTTCCTTTGAAGTCAGAGTGCATTGGATTGAGAGACGAGAAGCTGACAGTCTGCATAAAAGTCATATCTGTAAAACTCAAATTCTGGAACCAGACAAAAGTCGAGAAGTGGACGAATAACCAGAACATTGCAAACAATTAATAATAAAAACTAATTGTGAATTATTTCAGTGATTTGTTGGTCATGATGTAGTTGTGGACTTTACACTTGCCTGTCTGCTTGGTGGTCTAGGAGTTCGACCCCCTGAATGTTTATAAAAACCGCCTAAGACTCAGAATGTTTTCTGCTCCTTCTTCTCTTTCCCTAGTTTCTTAGAGTTTCAGTGAATTATAACGATGTATTGTTTTTAATGAAATTTGGGAAAAGTTCAGTTTTTAAGGTTTTTATGGATCTGAATGGTTAAAGACACGAAGACCAACTCATACTGTGCATTAGAAAGAGAATGCAAATATTACTTACATTTCTCCTCAACACCTCGTTAAGGTAAATGCAGGAAACAATGTAAATGTGTGTGTGTGTCTGCGTGCGTGCGCCTGCATGCATGTGCATGTGTATGTATGTGTGTGTATGTATATATATATATATATATATATATATATATATATATATATATATATATATATATATATATATATATATATATATATATATATATGCATGTGTGTTTGTGTGTGTGCATGCATGTGCGTGTATGTATATGTATATATATATATATGTTTGTGTTTGCGTGTGTGCATGCGTGTGTGTGTGTATATATATATATATATATATATATATATATGCGTGCGTGTTTGTGTGTGTGCATGCATGTGCGTGTGGGTGTATATATATATATATATATATATATATATATATATATATATATATATACATACATATATATATATATATATATATATATATATATATATATATATGGGTGTGTGTTTGTGTGTGGGTGCATGCATGTGTGTGTGTATATATATTATATATAATGTTATTTTTTCTAGGCTAACCTCATTCAAGAACCACTAGTTATTTTTGTGTGCTCTACGACTGGACAGGGAGACCCACCTGATAATATGAAGGTATGTTAACAGTGTGCGGTGCAGAATTGCGTGTTTTAATTCATGATTTACTTTTGTTGAGGATAGACCAACTTTGCGAACATTAGTAGAGAGATCACAGGAGAAACAGAAAGAAATATATTTGTGCTTCATAGATTACACCAAAGCTTTTGATATAGTGAAACATGATGGCATGATAACATTGTTCAAGGATATTAACATTGATGAAAAAGATCTCAGAATAATAAAAAATATTTACAAGAAGCAGTAAGCAGCAATTAAAATACAGATGCCCGGCTCGCTAGCATAGTTGGTTAAACCTGACTTCGCGGCGACAGAGTGATGAACTCCTTGTGGTCTGGGTTCACGCCCGGGTGTAGGCAGAAAAGCCACATTTCTCCCAAATTTATGGTAGCTATCATGGAATCAAAGCAGAAGGGTTGCAATATCCATAGTATCAAGCCAAAGGGTTAAGAACTCAGTGTTTCTGGATATTTAAAAAAAAAAAGAAAAAATATAGACAGTAATGGCACTTTTGTTTTTTGAATAGTTTGTGTGTGGCACAGATAAAGTATTTCATTTCTTTATCATTTATATTTAATTTCTTCATCATTTATTTGTAGAGAAAGCTCAAGCTCTTCTTTATCATTTCTGGTTAATGTGCATCAGTTAAAGTATTTCTTAAACATTTATTGTTAGCATGTGAGACACCTAAAGTATTTCAGTTAAGTAAAAATATTTATTTAAATTCAAGAAAGTATCATCTTATAACAGGGAACCATGATCAGTCTTTGTTATTATATCCATTTTAATTCACTAGTTTCTCAGACTGCTAATTGTCCAAGTCAGTTTGTTAACCATTTACAGTAAGGTGTTTTTGTTTGATTTGATTTATTTTCAGATGTTCTGGAAGTTTTTGTTAAGAAAAGACCTGCCTTCCAACTCACTGTGCCAGCTCCATTTTGCAGTTCTTGGTCTGGGCGACTCATCTTACCAAAAGTAGGTGTGCCAGATAGTACTACTGCCCAACCTGTTTATTTTTTCTGAACTCTTTCAATCAGGTTGCCTGGGGAAGGCCATCTGCAAGGGAATTTTTTATTAGCTGCTGAAGAAGGGCCAGATCACACGAGGGAATATCCTGAATGCTGCATTGGAACTCTTTGTTGGCTGCTGAAGAAGGGTCAGATCACACGAGGAAATATCCTGAATGTTGCATTGGAACTCTTTGTTGGCTGCTGAAGAAGGGTCAGATCACATGAGGAAATATCCTGAATGTTGCATTGGAACTCTTTGTTGGCTGCTGAAGAAGGGTCAGATCACATGAGGGAATATCCTGAATGTTGCATTGGAACTCTTTGTTGGCTGCTGAAGAAGGGTCAGATCACATGAGGAAATATCCTGAGCGCTGCATTGGAACTCTTTGTTGGCTGTTGAAGAAGGAAATGGAGCACACAAGGGAGTGTCCCAGTTGCGGTGAAGCCAGTTCTTGACTTAGTCGTTCGTGAATTCTTCCATTCAGTTTTTGAAAATTATTATTTGAAAGAAGAATAAGCCATGTATGCTTTCTTGATATTTCTCATTGTAACAACTTCTTAGTCATTTTTCTGTTCAGTGAACATTCTTGATCGCTTTATAATTTTCTTGTTTATTGAATCTTCTTGGTGATTGTTCAGATGGCATTATTTCATCCAGCTGTCACAATGTTTTCTCCTTCTCATCACATGACCAGAGAATGAAGATGGTCTCTTTTTGATGTGGGCAATCAGTTCTCTTCCTGAGTCGGTTTCTTTCATGACATCCTCATTACTGTTTTTATCTGCCCAGGGTATTCTCATCATTCGTCTATAAAACCACATCTCTGCAGCTTCCAAATAGTTTTTCACTCATCTACCAACTATCCATGATTCACTTCCATATATAACAAGATAGGATTTGTATAGCTCTTAAGAATTCTCTTTCTCGTCTCAACTGACAAAGATTACATACAATATTCTTCATGCTGCCAACATTGAATATTATTTTATGAAAATATAATTGGTTGTAGAAGTGGTCTAAGGGAAGTGACTGCTTGTGAAGCTGATGAGTACTACTTTCTATAGTTGTTTATTTATTCATTGTTGTATATGAGGCTTTTATGTGATAGAGTGCAGTTGTTATTTAGCTTATTCTTTTATCCTTCTTTGCCATCACATGTAGCTTGCCCTGTGTCTTCTAGCTTTTTTTTTTTGTTTTTGTTTTTAACCTCACTCTAATTCCTGTATCCATTTGTGTGTGTGTGTTTCTGCCTGTATTATTTTGACTCTGTTTGTTCCTGTGCAATAGTGGCTTTTGTAACCTCGGCTGAACTAACCCCTGTTTGCCAGACAGTCATTGAAAATATAAGCCCAACACCATATCCTCAAAATGTATTAATGGTGGCAGAAATGAAATCAATTTACTTTAGTTCAATGTTGAAGACATTCTTCTGTTACAGATTTAATGTGGTTGCAAAACGGTTACAGAAGAGACTGGAACAGCTTGGTGGTCACTCTATCTTTCCACTTGGGCTGGCAGACGATCAGCATGATTTGGGGTATGGTTTTTTTCTCCTTGTACTATAATTGAGCATCAAAGAGAATTGGCTCATAAACAACATCCTGTCCCATAAGTTGAGCAATTTTCTTCTTCTTCTGCCTTTCTATCCCCCAATGGAGCATAGGCCCTCAACTAACTCACGCCAAGTCGTTCTATCCTTCGCCATTGCATGGAGCTCACCCCATGTCCTCCCAATGTCCTCCCAATCTTTCTAACCTCATTCTCCACCTCTCTTCTCCATGTGTTTTTTGGCCTTCCTTTATTCCTATGCCCCTGTGGGTTCCAATGCAAAGACATTCTAGTTATGCTGTTCTCCTGTTTTCTCAGTGTGTGCCCTATCCAACGCCAGCGTCTTTTCCTCACCTCCTGATCCACTGGAGCCTGTTTAGTTCTCTCCCAAAGTTCTACATTAGTTATTCTATCATACCATTTTATTCCCTCTATTCTGCGCAGGCACCAGTTAATGAATGTCTGTAATTTATTAGTAATTGCCTTGGTTGTTCTCCATGTTTCCACCCCATACAATAGTACTGATTTGACATTAGAATTAAAAATTTTTAGTTTAGTATTTCTTTTAATTTCTTTTGACCTCCACAAATTCCCTAGTGCTATGAAAGCCCCTCTTGCCTTTTGTATTCTTATTTTAATATCTCTATCAGTTCCTTCATCTTTATCTACATTACTGCCTAAATAGGTGTACAACTTCACGTCTTGGAGTGGGGTGCCATTAAGAGAAACCACATTACTATTTGCCTGATTTATTCTCATTATCTTTGTCTTTCCTTTATGGATTTTCAGACCAAGCTGCTGTGATCTCGCATTAAGTATATTTAATTTATCTTGCATCTGATTCCGTGAATGAGACAGAAGAGCAATATTATCAACGAAGTCCAGATCATCAAGCTGTTTTGTAGGGGTCCACTGAATTCCATTCTTGGTGTTAGCTTGAGCTATTTTGACCATGTTAAACGTCATGGTGGCCTGGAAAGAACGGTGACGGTTGGTACAGTTTTTGAAAAATAAGACAGAGGCAGACCACAGCAAAAGTGGATACAAGACATTGAGGATGCATTTGCTAAGAAGGCACATAAGGCTGGAGAATTGGCTACAGAAAGTGGGAATTTCTGGTGTGCCGTGACGAGAGTGATGTTTTATAAAAGACCTACTGATTGTAGCAAAATGGTTAGTGCACTTACCTGCTGACTCGGTGGTCTAGATTCAGTTCCCAGAAAAAGCAGGATTTTATTCTGACCAGTGCAGCACTGGAGTTAACCCAGCTTCATACAAATTTGTCCAACAGTTGATTCACTACAGTGCTTGTCCAGGTGATCTGATTATCTACACAGATGGTTCTGTTTTGAGAGGGAAGAGAAGTGTATGGGGGTTCGTAGTGAAAGCCAATGGAAAATCTTTAGTGCAGGACAGCCTAGCATACGATACCACCACGTCTAGCATAAGGGCCTGTTCCTGATTTCTCTTCCTGCCCTGACGCATTCCAGGAGTAGAGAAAAGAAAGAAGAAGAAAATCTTTGTGATTAAGTCATCAGCACAAAACATAACCTCGCCTTTCAGCTTGCTGGGATATCATGGTCACATGAAATAAATGAGGAAAGGGAATGTAAAATCAAAGAGGACAGGTGGTGTTTGTCAAAATACGCAGCCCTATACTGGAATGTGAACCTAGTACCTTTCTGAAATCAGTGGACACCAAAATGTCTCAGTTACTCTGCCCCCATATTTGAAAGCATCATGATCATACATCATGTTAATAAGAGTAGGTGGTCCTGGTTTGCCTTTTGACACAATAACTAGAGTTTCAGATCATGTCTGTGTTCTTTTCCTACTAATTCTGAGTGACTGCTTGGGCCATAATAATTTTCTCTTTTCCTTTTCGTTCTCCCTGCCACTGGTTTTCAGATGAGAAGGCTACAGGCCTCTATGAAGTCTGTGTTACGACGCATGTGTTTCACCGTTCCACACAGTTTGGTTTCTATTGATTGGAACGCTAACCTGCCAAACCTGGGATCTCTCTACTGCATGTAGAGAGCAAACATGTCATGTCTGAAGCACGTGTTCAGTATTCTGTTGTGTCTGTCCAAATGGGCAAAGTTCTGAATCCCCAATCTTGAATTTCTCGTACATATGGCTGTAGAGTCTGTTGTGTCCAGTACATGATCTGATTATAATGGTTAGTTTCTTTCTATTTAGATTGCATATTGGACACAAAATACTGCAGCCATGTGTTATAATTTCTACGAAACATCTTTTATCATATGTTATCACTGTTTCATTTTATGACTGAAAGTTCAAAAATAAACTAGACATGGGAAATGTATCAGGAAGTACAGTCGCTAAAAATAGGATATGGATCAGGACAGGATATTTATAGTTTATTAATGAAAGCTCAGGTGGTGTTATTAACTTCAGACTTTGTGACATTTCAGTGTTGATGCTGTGGTGACTCCCTGGCTGGCTGACTTGTGGAAGGCTGTTCTAGACATTTATCCTCTTCCTCCAGGAGTGGAAGTTGTCAGCAGTGACATTTGGTAACATGCATTATTAACATACATAGAATACATACACATAAGCCTTCATGCACACATACACACTCTCACTTTGTCTCTGTCTCTATTACTCTTTCTTACTCTCTCTCTCATTCTGTCTTTCTCATTCCCTCGCTCGCTCACTTACTCTGAAGCTCTCACTCACTCTCTCATGTATCACTATTATACTCTGTCTCCCCCTTCCTCTCCTCTTCTTCTCTTTCTCCCCCCTCCCCTGTCCTTCCCTCCCTTCATTTGTCTTGCTGTATTAATAAACAGTGCCCAGATGTGTCAGTTGTAGAAACCAGTGTTTGTCATGGTGTACAGTTATTGTAATAACATATTTAAAAAAAAAATAACTAGCCATCTTCACAGTGGACGCTGACTGCAGTGGATTTGTGCATCACTGAGGTCTTTGGGAATATTATTTGGCGAGGCTTCAGTCTCTTCTATGATGTGATCGCCTTAACACCTTGAGAACCGGCATGTTTAAACCTTCACTGTGGTAATGGAACCCTGCTGCACTGGAGACTAGGATATGCATTCGCTGACCTCTGAGCCACAAAGCTATTCAAACAAGACAGTTAATAATAAAATAAGGCAGGACAATTGGCAAATGGTCGGGCATTTTTCTAGCAGGCTGTGGTGAGAGTGGACACTCTACAAAGGATCTGCTTCATGGAAAACTGGACTTTGGGAACACAGTGATGGAATCAGTTGACACTTGCGATAGGTGTTTACGTATATTACTCATGCTACAAAGCTGTGTGTGTTTTAAGGGATGTTTAGAGATACTTTGAGCAGTGTATGTTTTAGTGTGCCTGACACAGTAGCCAGCGGTTCACTCTCCAACAGTGACATAATTGGATATTTTTGTCTTTCTTCAGTACAGGGTAATTGGCCAGATGGCTCTAACGCAGAAAACCCGGGTTTTAATCCTCGGTGAGGCTGGGGATTTTCTTTTCGTCGGGGCCAGAAATAAAATCCTCACTCGCACAGTCCGTGGTGACAGCAATAGCCATGCGACCGTAGATCCTCAGGCTTTAACACCCCCTCCCCCCGCCTATACAGCAAAAGTGGTATGATAAAGTCAGTAATTGGCAGTACAGGATAGTCAAAGACTTTTTGCTGGGATTTTAAACTGTTATTATTTTTTTTAAAAAAAACAACAACAACCAAATGAACAGGCTAAGTTCCACATGCAGAAGATATAACTTGAAAATCAATACTACTAAAACTGAAGTAATGTAGATCAGCAGAATTCCTAGTCCGTTACATATCGGGTTGAATGGTACTTATCTGAAGGAAGTTAAAGAATTTAAATATCTAGGAAGTATATTTATAGAGGATGAAAGAATAGATCGGGAAATATAAACAAGATGCCAATGAGCCAGTGCACTTATATACCAACTGACACCCTTATTAAGACATCCAAACATAAATATGAGCACCATGAAATAGATTATAAACAGCATATTCATTCCAGCACTGTGCTACCAGTGCCAGACTTGGACATTATCAAAGACTAACCAACGTAAAATTAACACCTGCGAAATGAGATGCAGAGAAAATCCGCTAAATCAACCATCCAAGACAAAGTTAGAAATGATATTATCAGACAGACTGTAGGAACAACTCCTCCATGTAGCAAATTCTTTGAGAAACAGAAGATCAAATGGACTGGTTATTTAGTAAGAATGCAGCCAGAACAACGACCAACGCAGGCGCTACACATGAACAGATCTGAAGTGAAGGCAAGAGGCCACCCTAGGAGAAGTAGATTGATGATATTAAAAGCTTCTACAGTGAAACGGAATGACAGTAGGCAATGCTGCCCATCAAGCAATAGATTGCAAACTGTCCCTCCCCACAACGCTTAGTGGCAGAATATGAAATTGATGATGATGATGATGATAAAAAAAGTATTTAAATGTTCAGAAAAGTTTAAAATGTCACCTGAGAATAAAAGATCACCACAGTCTGGGGAGATTGATGCAGTTGGGGGTGACGAGAGGCTCTGGCAGATATCGGAACTCTTCGCTGGCTGCTGACGATGGAGATGGAGCGCTTATGGGAATGCCCCGAGTGCTGTGATGTCGGTTCTTGAATCAAATCAAATCAAATCAGAATGAAAGTGGGGCATTGATGGGAGTTAGAATGGGGTTGCGAGAATACTTTAAACACGTTGCTTTAGTGACATGTGGCAGGATTTAGGCCATTCAACAGAAGGATAAGTTTGTGTTGTGATATGCTAAACTGCAGTTGGTTGCACCAGTGCAGCATGAGTAGCAAGTCTTGCATCCTCGAGAAAACCCTGCAGATGACAAGGCTTTGAGTCAGTGACTGAAACAGCTCAGAGAAACTGGTAGGTAAAGTAAAGCACCCTTTTCAACACCTTCAGGCATATAGGGCTAGATCTATAATTTATAGACCAATCAGCACTCGGCACCTTTACTTTCCAGGACTGTACCTGGTACCCATTTAAGGCTGGGAGCCAAGGTCGTTTTAAAAAAAAGTCTGGCCCCATTAGGACCTGAACCTATGACCTTCTGATCCACAGACGAGCGTCTAGCGACTATACGCACGGCGGACCCCAGAGAAACTAGTAGTGTTGAAAAAAGAAAATCTTCTAGATGACCGAGCTGTGAACTACAACACAGTTGACCAGCCACCCTTTTAATAATTTAGTTTCAAAAGAGTTCAGAAATGAAAGATTTAAAATATATATGTATTGCAGTCCCCAGTCTAAATATAAGGTCAAGTTCATCAAGGACAAACCATCAGTGAACGGTCATTCAGCATCATATGGTCACAGAGAACCAAGCCCAGTCTTGACCACACAACCAGTGGTAGAACCTGACCTCTCACCTGGAAGGATACCAGATGCTCTCTTCCCATTTCCTGCCCATCTTCTCTCCAACGAGAGGCTCACAGCTGCTGACCACTTTCAGGATGTTCGGCTGATTAAGTTCGATATAACTGGGTCAAATATTAGGTAGGTTTGTCAAAATTCGGGCCTTGGAATCACCTGTTTGTGTACAAGAATTTTAGTAGTAGTAGATTTTTACCCCACCAGGACATCACACAAGTGATAAACACCCGATGACACAGAGCCACCATGTCTATGAGGATCACCCGTGGAGAGGTCCCAGAAACCGCGTTCAGCCATTAGACCATATTTATGGCCGGGCTATATTGCGGCCCCTGGGAAGAGCCAGAGTAGGGCTTCAACATAACAAAAAATTGCATCTCACAAGGAGATGACCGGATAAGAAGAATTGTTTCTTTCTTCTCTTCTTAAAGTCCATGTGGCGTGACATTAGTCATTGTGTTTGTTTACTACCTTCTGTCTCTGTTAAACCATCCAACATCCTTTTCTTAGGCTTTCCTTGATCTTTTTTTTACCTTCGACTTTCCTTTTGTCATGATGCACCTAAAAATGTGGATTATCTTCTTGAGGTGGGTGGAATTAAGAACGGACACCATAGCACTCTGGAAATCCCCATAAGCGTTCCACCCCCATCTTCAGCAGCCTGCACAGAGTTCCAATTCTGAGGGTACCTGTAGCAATTTGATTTTTTCTTCATCTTGATTTTCCCCGGAGTGTTTAGTGTCGGCCAGATCCCCTCGTCACTTCCTGCTGCTCCATTCTCTTCAGACTGGGATGTTTTGCCCTTGCTTCAACACTGTTCACTCACTCCCATAGCCACATCTTGCTTGTCATACATCAGTTTACCAGATTATCTTCTTCTGATGTAAGTTATCTGTTCTCTGAGTTAAAGTTGAGAGGATCGACTTCATTGCACCAGGTTTGATCCCATATGGCTCGATCTCTTTTTGCAGAATGACTAGCCGCCTGCCAAGAGCATCGCACTGAGCACGAATTCCTTAGGTTTTCTCGCCATATTTCATAAAACCACGTCTCTGAAGCTTCTTCTTTATTTCTCACTTTGTTAATCTGACAAGTCTGGTTTTATATAATGCTACTTCTTTTTCTTTTAAACATTGTTGAGATACTGTTAAAATATCTTATGCAAAAAGTAGCCTGCAATTACATGTATCAGATCATTTGTGTGTGAAAGAAAAAATATAAAGTTTTTGTATAAAGTTCTTATGATTGTACATCTGGGAATCATGGATACTGAATATTAAGGTAAGAAAGAAATTAGAAGTCACTGACATGTTGTTTATCCATCACCAGCGATGAAGACCACTTTCATCCAAAGTAGTAAAGATCAGTGATTATGAGTACAAAGGTGGCTGATTAGTCCAATATGAGCCTGGAATGTTCTTGAGCAGTGCGGACAACAGGTAGAAGGCGCAGTAAGTGTGGGATTAGCAGCATGATTCTTTCTAGTCTGCCTCCGTTTCTCTGCCTGTGCAACCTCCTCTGCCTGGCAGGACGATGCACCTTGCCTGAAGGATGTACACCATCCAGAACGGTCTTGTGCAGCAGCCTCCCACATCACTGTGTTGAAGCCAGAAGAATTAACATATGATTTCTATGAAGAATGTGGATTCCCATAGGGGACAAAGAGGACCTGCGATTGGTAGATAAATAATTAAAGCAGATTATTACACACAGTAAAACTTTACAGCTGGTCAAGCCGTGTCACTCTTGGTTGTTGGAAATTTAAGAATGACAGCATGCCAGTTGTGTTGATGTCCAAGCTAAATAAAAATAAAAAGATTTTAAAAAAGATTTATACAAAAAGGTTTTATTTACAGTACATACAATAATTACTGCATTAACACCGCATTGGCGACAGTATCTACAGAAACCTCATTGTAGAATGAGTAAGGTTCACAGACTGAGTCCCTTCTGTATGACACAGGTTCAGATGTTTCTGGATAAAAGTTCATCATACATGGCTTTAAAAGGTTCAGACTGGCTACAGTCATCCTGGAGATAGGATCAACGATTCCTTCAAAGTCAGTGTGCATCTGCTTGATAGGCAGGGAGACCTCAGATTACAGGCAAGCTGATCATGTTACTGGGCAGGCCTGATCATGTTACTGGGCAGGCCTGATTATGTTACTGGACTGATCTGATGTTACTGGGCAGACCTGATCATGTTACTGGGCAGACCTGATCATGTTACTGGGCAGACCTGATCATGTTACTGGGCAGACCTGATAATGTTACTGGACTGATCTGATGTTACTGGGCAGACCTGATCATGTTACTGGGCAGACCTGATCATGTTACTGGGCAGACCTGGTCATGTTACTGGGCAGATCTGATCATGTTACTGGGCAGACCTGATCATGTTACTGGGCAGACCTGGTCATGTTACTGGGTATGACTATCCTGTCTTTCTTGCCACCATTGTGGTCATATTGAATTGTTTTCACACATTCTCTGCTGCAGGTATCTGCCAGGAGATGTTGTGATGATCCAGCCAGAAAACATGCCTGATAGCGTAGAGGAGTTCCTGTCTCTGCTGGGAGTTGACCCAGAGCAACAGTTTGTTTTGGAACAGAATGATCCTGGTGGGTGATGCTCTCTTATCTTTCTCTGCCTCTTTTCTTTCTGTCATATACTTATTTTGATTTTTTTTTTTAAATTTGTTTGATTGATTAGTTTGAATCTGACAAGTCTGAAGTAGTTGGCCATGTTTAACTCTTTCAGTACCAAGTACATGCTTTTTAACCCATTCTATTCTAAAAGGTTGTCGCTTTAAGTGATCAATATTTTTCTGAGGAGATAAAATGATAGCATTACTGAACGAGAAGGAGTAAGTGTAACAACGGGACAGGTCACATGGAGTTAAGTACAGCTTAAACTAGTACTATAGCTAGACAAACTATTGCCGTTCTTATCAAATTATTATTACTACTTTTTTCGCTCGTTTATTTATTTAATTCCACATTGCCTTTTCCTGTTTCTATTTTAATAGTTATTCACATTACTTTCTCATTCCCTGTTGGGACTGCTGTCTGATTTCTCCTTTTTTGTTGTGGTTTTTGTCTAAACTGTCTTCTGCAAAATATTGTATTGTTTCTCTATGTATGAACCCCTTTTCCACCTCTTTTCATTAAGCTTCTTGGTCAGTGGATTTATTTTGAGAAAAGTAATCTCCTGCCATCTCCATCAAAACGATATGTGCATGAATAATGTATGCATTGAGTGAGGCCAGAAGGGCAGAATGTAAGACAGATCTGGGTGCCCAAATCTTAACCCTTTGAAAATTATGTTTGTTCGTTCGTTCGTTCATTCATCTATTTTTTAATTATCTTCTCCAAAAGTGTTTAGGTTTTAGAAAAATGTTTTGTGATGAAATGAGGTTTTACAAAGGTGGGAGTGTAGGCCCCACACTTCAGCTCCTTACCAGGAAGTGCTCACACACAAGAGCTGAATGGGAGTAGACCACAAGGCCGACCAAGTAGAAGGTGAGGGATGATTTATAGGCATACCTACAAACACTTTGATTCACTAACTGGAAAGAGAAAGTCAGTCAGAGAGATTAATAGTGTTGGGTAGTGTCCGCAGCAATGAACCTCTAGGGCAATGATTATCAACCTTCCTAAAGCCGTGACCCTTTAATACAGTTCCTCATGTTGTGGCGACCCTTTAATACAGTTCCTCATGTTGTGGCGACCCTTTAATACAGTTCCTCATGTTGTGGGGACCCTTTAATACAGTTCCTCATGTTGTGGCGACCCTTTAATACAGTTCCTCATGTTGTTGGGACCCTTTAATACAGTTCCTCATGTTGTGGCGACCCTTTAATACAGTTCCTCGTGTTGTGGCGACCCTTTAATACAGTTCCTCATGTTGTGGCGACCCTTTAATACAGTTCCTCATGTTGTTGGGACCCTTTAATACAGTTCCTCATGTTGTGGCGACCCTTTAATACAGTTCCTCGTGTTGTGGCGACCCTTTAATACAGTTCCTCATGTTGTGGCAACCCTTTAATACAGTTCCTCATGTTGTGGCGACCCTTTAATACAGTTCCTCATGTTGTGACAACCCTTTAATACAGTTCCTCGTGTTGTGGCGACCCTTTAATACAGTTCCTCATGTTGTGGCGACCCTTTAATACAGTTCCTCATGTTGTGGCGACCCTTTAATACAGTTCCTCGTGTTGTGGCGACCCTTTAATACATTTCCTCATGTTGTGGCAACCCTTTAATACAGTTCCTCATGTTGTGGCGACCCTTTAATACAGTTCCTCATGTTGTGGCGACCCTTTAATACAGTTCCTCATGTTGCGGCGACCCTTTAATACAGTTCCTCATGTTGTGGCGACCCTTTAATACAGTTCTTCATGTAGTGGTGACCCTTTAATACAGTTCTTCATGTAGTGGCGACCCTTTAATACAGTTCTTCATGTAGTGGTGACCCTTTAATACAGTTCCTCGTGTTGTGGCGACCCCCAACCATGCAAGTACTTTCGTTGCTACATCATAACTTCAATCAATATATGTTTTGCGATTGTCTTAGGCAACCCTTATGAAAGGTTCATTTGACCCACAAAATGGTCGCAACCCACAGGCTGAGAACCGCTGCTCTTGAATTTTGAATGATGAAGAAGTGTTTGTTTGTCTCCCTTTATTTCTTTTGACTTGTGGGTTTCACTGAAAGGACACCATAGTTACGTTGTATATTTTCCTCAGCTCTATTTGCTGGAATTCATTCACTTCTCTCTCTCTACTCTACACTAGTGATTTTATTCTTTTTCTTATGCTTTTTCAGAAGTTATTCATGAAATTTTCAAAGTATTTGTTGTTCAGAAGGTGTATATTTTGGTTACTTTAAGGGTAATTCTCATACGGCATAGTTGTCAATCATCCTTACAGCTAGGGCTTTTTTCCCTGATGGTATGAAGTACCAGCACCTTCTTTTTAAGGTCAACATTTAAACATTTTGGAGTTAGTAAAGTTCCGCTTTAAAAAAAAAACATAAAACTTATTGTTGAGTACCCACACTTTTTTTAGGGGGAAACCCCTGCCTAATTAAGTCCTTTTAAAACTAAACGTGCTAATTTTTTCAGTCACAAATACATGCATTAAGTGTTATCTCCTCTCCTGTGTCCCAGTCATGGTGCCATGTGACTTCTTCCTCTTTTCACATTTGATCAGAGCCTGTTAAAAAAATCTGACTACCTCGATGGCAGCTTTGGCTGTCTTTATTTTTCTCCCACATTCATTTATATTTCATTGAAGTTTGCAATAAAAGAAAAATTATAAAAAAAAGATTTTTTTTGCATGAAATTTATTGAAGCTAAGAGAGTTAGACCTCCTCACTTCAAAGAATTTTTAAACAATGCTGATCATTTTGAAAATTCTCAGATGTCCCCCTCCCTGCAAATTTCCCCAGCCCATGTTCGGTGAGATGGCTATTGACCCGGTATCTGGACTTCAACTCGGTGCCAAGACGGTCATTCTTTGAGTTGCTGAAATACCATGCAGATGATGAGTTAGAGCTGGAGAAGTTGGAAGAGTTTTGTTCCCCACAAGGACAGGAGGAGTTGTATTCTTACTGCAACAGAGTCAAGAGGACTATATTAGAGGTGAGCAGAACCTTGCAGTTATCGTATTTATGCTTGTAATTATTTTTGAGGCTGCACATATTCTTTCTGTGATTGAGGAATTGTGTGACTTCATAATTACGACATAGTGGGTTTGATTCATTTGCAGACACTTTGATAGCTTACTGCTTTGTATTGCTTTTCCCTGTATGAATTGCGGGGCCCCATTGGGGTGTTGGGGAGGGGGAGGGGAGAATAGACCCACTGCTCCCTAACAGGTATGGCATAAGAGTTGACTAATTAGGGATGTTTCTTTTAAAGTCGGTATGCATCTGCCTGAAAGGCAAGGAGCCAACTTCTGCATACAAATAAGCCAGATATGTAAAATAGATTGCATGCAAAACTCAGGTTCTGGAACAAGGTTTAAAGGTGCAGAAATGAATGAACAACCAGAACTTTAAGCTGGAGGTTACAGCCAGTAAACGTAAAGAAGAAGAAGCATTTCTTTGGCAGTGGTGTAATAATCGGCTGCTCAACAGCGTTAGGGAACTACTTGCTGAATGTAAAATTGCCCAGTGAAATCACAGCCAACAAATGCTAGGGTTAGTCTGAGATGTTCTGTAGAAGATAACATATTCTTACAGTTATGGTATTTCTGTTTATGACTGTCCCCAATATGGGGTCTGAGGCACCATTTTAGGGAAAACAAGAATAGTCCCACTGCTCCCCTAACAGTCATGACATACAAGACAACTAATTAGGGATGTTTCTTTTGAAGTCATAGTGCATCTGCCTAAGAGGCAAGCAGTCTGCATATAGATAAACCAGATCTGTGAAAGAGATGTATACTGAAAACATAAGTTCCGGAACAGGATCAAAGTCCAGAAGTAGACGAACAACCACAGCTTTCTGCTTGTTATTTACGGACAGTGAGTTCTAAGAAGACTCTAAGAATAAAAAGTTTATGATAATATTAAAAGCTGTCATATCCTTACAGTTCAAGTATTTCTTTTCCAGACAAAAGCTGTACAAAATGAGAATGAGAATAACAATAAAAACATCCACAACCATAATTCTACAGACATGACTCAGATGACCAGTTAAAAAGACCACCTCTCATCTATTGTGCATTATCTTTTGAACTCTGGCCAGATTGTAAACAAGAATGACATATTTTGAATTTTGTATATATTGACTAAAGCAGATTTGTGCAGACAAAAGGACATGGCCATAAACTTGTGCTTGCACTGGTAAAAAGTTACTTTTGTGTTTTGTTGATTTTGTATTTTTTTAGAAAAGCGTTTACTTATTTTGCTTCATTTAATTAAATTATTATTGTGGTATGCATCTGTCAAAATACAGTGAAATATGTCAGTCAGTAAATTGTGTGATCTGTTATTTATTCACTTAAGGTATTTCTGTTTATGATTATGAATGTTGCCTCAGTTTGTTTATATTTTCAAAAATAAAGCCTCCTGTGTCAACCTGTCCCAAAATTGGTACTGGATGAATGTCCTGGGAAGTAAAGGAGGCTGGCATAATAGACCAAATCACCTATCAAGTGCTGATTAGACTTTAAAAAATCTAGTTTAGCATCATATGCCCGATATGCCACTGGTGTGAAAAGGGTCCTTTACTTTTAATTTTCTTTTATTACCTCTATCCAGGGCGTTCTATTGATGGTACGCGATGGTATGCAGTATGGCATCCCTTTTTTAAGGCATTTATTTTTATCACTACTGTAATAGACACTTTATAATGTGTACCAGTATGTTTTATTAGACAGCTTGTGTTGAGTACCAGGACCTTTTTTCTATAAAAAAAAACCTGCCTCTAAGTTTGAAAGTTCTTTATTCTGTATGCTGTCAAAAATAGACTGATCGAAAATGAGGAGTGTAATTATTCTGTTTCAGGTGCTAGAAGATTTCTCCAAGACCACTGCCCGAGTACCTTTTGAATATTTCTTTGATTTGATTCCTGCACTTCAGCCAAGGGCATTTTCTATTGCTTCATCTCCAAAGGTAATATTGGTCTCCAACATAGAAGACTTCCATTTCTCTGTAGAGACAGGCAATATTATTCTTAGTCTGAGGCAGACAGAATCGAACAGTACAGATTCTGTTATAGATGTGTGAAGTGGTAGGAATACACATGTGCTGAGCTGTGGTTGTAAAAGCTAGGTTATCATCTCAAGTGCCTTGTTGACTGGCATGGTCGATCATGCCTCTCCACAACTTGCGATTTCCAACAGAACTCCTTAGCTCATGTGTGGACACCCCTGTCAAGAATCCTCTCGCATTGTATTGCTGTATTTCTCTTTTCACAAATTTCATATGTTCCAGCTTCCTTCTTCTCATAACATGGCTAAAACATGATGACTGCCTCTTTCTGATGTTTATGATAAGTTATCTTCAGGCGCTCATCTCTTTCAAAACATCTGGGTTACTCATTCTGACAATGTGAAACCACATCTCTGAGACCTCAAAAAATTGTTTGGCTTGTTAACCCTCTTAGCACGGACGGGCCGATTATCGGCCGGCGGATGTCTTGCCAAAAACACGGAACGGCCGATGATCGGCCCGATCGTGTTTCGCCTCGAACCGCTAAGAAATCTCCTACTTTGAAACACTGAAAGTGATTCATTTATATTAACTGCGGTATCAGCTTTACACATGGCGACTTTCGAGTGTTTGGTATCGAAGTGAAAATTGTTGTTGATTTTTTTAGATAGTGACCTGAACCGCTAAAAGTATGTCTGACTCGTATGTTTCTGCCCCTAAACTTGATGTTGATAAAACATTTGAATTAAGTGATGACACTAATTCTGTTGATACTGATGCAGGATCTAGTGTTAGTAGTAATAGTGGGAATCAGATGGGGACGCTGTTGTGTTCAGACCACAGCCCAACCATGGCTCAGGGTATATCCACCCGAAGGTGTTGACACTCCGGCTCATCCATTTCTAGTGCTGATTGATGGTGAAAAACACGTCACCTAAAGATATTATTGCTGTTTCACATATATATACCTGTTTTTGACTATTGAATTGCTTACAACATTTGTAAAAAGGCCAAGGATCAATAAAAAGATTTCAAATAAAAAAAAATTTTGTTTTTAGTTTTATGTTTCAAGCATTGAAGTTGAAAATTCAAATTCATATTTTCTATTTTTAGATATGCAAATGAGATAATTTGCATATACATCAATTAATTTTAACGATATTGTGAAAATCACGAACTTCAATCTATATCCTTCAAATAGATATATTATTTCATAGGGGTCAGAATAACAGAAATCTTTCAAAAAAATTAAATAAAGTAATAACCAAATTCACTGAAAAAATGCTCCGTGTTTTTGGCTAGACCTCTGAAAAACTTCCCGTGCTAAAAGGGTTAATGAATTATCTGGTATTCACAGCCAGATACTAACACTGGCTCTGTATGCCACTTTAAAATCTCTTACTGATATTTTGTATGTCTCAGTGTTTCTCCTGAGCATTAAACTTGAGTTTGTTGATGATGAATTACTTGATTGAAACCGACAGAGGAAACATAACCAGCCTAGGCCTGATCCCAGCCAGTCTGTATTTAATGTAGAAAGTAAGAGTGACGGAAGTTGAACAGTGTGATTTTCTTCGTAGCCATCAGGGGATGTAAACTCCAGCAGAAAGTTCATTTGTGGACTTGAGTTTTGCATGCGCATCCATTTGACAGATCTAGCCCCTCAGGCAGATCTACTCTGACTTTGAAAGAAACACCTCCAGTTAGTTGTCCTTTATGACATGCTTGTTAGGAAGGCAGTTCTATTCTTTTTTCCCGGCACTCATCACCAATTATCATCAAGTGCCCTGCCAGCTGGCGTAGGTGTTCATGAATCTTTACAGAGCTCGGTCTTTGGTGTTCTGGATCAATTCCACTGATAATATTCCTTAATGCCACTGTCTTAAGCGATCCACCATCAGTCCTCTAGGTCTGCCTCTGCCCTTTTCTACCAGTGATCTTTCCAGTGATCACAATATTTTCCAGTGTTCCTTTTCTCATCACATGACCAAAGAACTTTGTTTGTCTCCTTCTCATTGTTGTATATAATATTCTACTTTCATTAGCCGTTTCCAGGCAATCAGTGTTCTCCTACACTGGTGCTCTAAAACCCACACAGGGAGAGGGGGCGGGGGAGAGGGGGGGGGGGGGGGGAGCTGATGTCCAGAAGTAATTAAACACAGCATAAACTATGAGTAGGAAGCTAAGTGGGAAGAAAGGATTCATACAAAGATGTTAGGTTATCACAGTCAGTATCACCTCACATTGGGCATTCTCCTGCCTGCTCAGTTCTCCAATGCAGCAACCACTCCAAGGTACTTCCACTGATCATTCCTAGGAGAAGTTGGTTATAATGTCTCCTATCTTGGCCTCGCAGGCAGCATAGGCATGCTCCACTATCCATCCATCCAACAAACAAACAAAAACCTAAGTCTTTATCAGAGAATAAAACAACATGGGTCATGTTAACAAAAATGGACTGGGAATGTACACAACAGAAATGCATAGAATAGAGAAAAATAAAGAAAGGAAGAGCTGTTGCATTCATGTTTTGTTTGATCCTTTTTGTTAAAACTCATTTCCACTTTTTGAGTGAATTACAAAAGACAGCGAAGTTCATACTCGAGACAACATTGCAGATATTGATAATCTATTTCAAGTGAATGAAAGAAGAAGAAGAAGAAGAAGCTTTCCACTATACTAACCACATCACCTGTCAAGTGCTGACTGGTCTATATAAAATCTGGCTCTGGAACTTTTGCTCAATATGCCAATATCATGGGAATGAGCCTTTTTATTTAGAAACAAAATATTTCTGTGTTTTTTTCTCATAACAGGTTAAAATATATTTATTTCCATTCTACATTTTGAATTCTTCTTCTTCTTCTTCGTCTTCACCGGCTGTAAACTCTGGTGGAAAGTTCTGGATATTTGTCCACCTCCAGACTTTAGTCTTGTTCTAGAACATGAGTGTTGTGTGCACATCTGTTTTACACATCTGACTTATCTGTATGCAGACTGTAGGTTCCTCGCTTCTCAGGCAGATGCATTCCAACAAAGAAGCCCCCAGTTAGTTGACCCTTATGACATGCTTGTTGTTGAGGCAGTGAGTCTGTTCTTGTTTTTTCCCACACGGTGACATTTTGAATCGAAGAATAATATATACTTGATCTTCTAGGCTCATCCTAACGAACTTCATATACTGATGGCTGTTGTTAATTACCGCACAAAACTGCACCGGCCGAGGCGAGGTGTGTGTTCAACATGGCTGTCAAGCCTCAGTCCTGATGAGAATGTCTTGTCAGTTCCAATCTGGGTAAAGAAAGGAACAATCCAGTTTCCGAATGACCTCGCTATTCCCTTAATCATGGTAGGACCTGGTAAGTAGATGAAAAGTTATTTCTGTTTGGGAACTTAATTGAAGCTTCTTCTTCTTCTTCTACTTTCATCCTTAAAAGGACAGAAGTTGTTGTGTTGGGGTTTACAGCTAGACTGCAGTATCTGCACCTTTCAATGCAACATATCAGCTTTCAGCAGACCCTTAATTATTTGCTTTTTACGATATGCTTGTTGGTTGGGGTGGGGGGGGGGGGGGGGACAGTGGTTCTGTTCCTTCCCCCCCCCCCCCCCCACAAAATGGTGCCCTGGAACATACAAGGGGAACTTAATTAACTGAGATGCAGACTGTTATCTGTCTTGTGGTTAGTATGCATTATATTCTCATGTATGTATGTAAGTGTGTATATATATGTATGTGTGTATATGTATGAATGTATGGAACATGGCTAGGTGTTAAGATTTCTTTCTTTCTAAGTAGTATAGATGTATGCAGACAGTTCTATATCTGCTCCTATGTTAGACAGGTCAAGGGAGAGGAACCAGAGGCACAGCCCTGCGGTTTTGCAGATAGACTGGGAGCAGTCAGATTCTAGGGAAAGTAAACAAGAAAAAATACTTGTCAACACTGGATGTATGGAGCCACAGTCTTGATGAAACGGTGCATTTGATGAAAGCATATTCTCATGTTCCATACAGCTGTTACATTAACCCACTATATCTTTGTTTATTGTCAGGTATCATACGGGGGAGGGGGTGGGGGGGGGTCAATAAGTAAGTCACAAATGGTTGTTTAAAAAAAAAAAAACAACTAAAGATGATAACAACTTGAAAACTGTTTATTTTTACATATCAGTGGACCAAAAAAGTGGAAATCGCTAGGGGCTAAGTCGGGGATGTAAGGTGAATATTCCAGAAGTTTCCACCCTAGATGTTTTCTGCTGAGTTAACCGAGCGGTATGTGGTCTGGCATTGTCATGAAGGGGCAGCACTCCTCTAGTCAGCAGGCCTAGAGGTTTTCTTCAAATTGCATCATGAAAGCATTGATAAAACTTTAAAGTATGAATCAGCATGCACATTGTCACCTCTTTTTTTTTGGAAATTGGTTAAAAGCACATCTTGACAGTCCCAGAACACTGTCAGCATAACCTTCCTTGATGGCGTAACCTTGAATTTTTGAACACAAGGGGAAGAAGGATGTTTCCATTGCATTGGAGCACACTTTGATTCGGGTTGGTAGTGATGCACTCATGATTCGTCCCCAGTAATAATCCTGCTCAGCATGTCTTCTCCTTCATCTGCATATTGACAGAGATGCTACAAGAAAAGGCCTGATCGGTTCATTTTGTGTTTGTCAATCAATTGTCTGGGTACCCACCTTGAGCACACTTTCTTAAATTTCAATTGATCATGCATTATGTTGTATGCTGAAACATGTGAGCACCCTATTGCAGCTGCTACAGAGTCAACCGTTACTCGCCTGTCACCTCTAATCATCTCCTCCACCCACTGCACGGATGCTTCTGTTGCAGTCTCAACATGATGACCAGATCAGACTTCATCAACAATTTTAGTATGTCCTTGATAAATTGTTTTTACCCAGCTGTGTACCACTTTACGAGATAAACATTTGTCAGCATAAACAGGAAACGTTTCCTTATTAATGTCCTTTGCAGGCAGCCCTTTTCCCCCCAAAAAACACACAAAAGCATGTTTTTCTTTGAGGGTACACTCCATAAGTACAGTCGCCATTTTGTTTTTGTGTTGCGAATGTGCATGCCACCCTTAGTGCCACCTAAAGATCGGGGACATAAAGTTTGATGTTGCTGTCACCTAATAACACCTTTAGAAATCACCAACTACATTTTCCTGTCGTCCCATAGCCATTGTGCCAATGACCATTGGGACTTACTTATTGACTTCGCCTCGTACAGTGTCTCTGCAGTACCACTTGAGCTCTGCCCTTATTGCCGCAGACCATTTGTGAGCTGGTCTTGCTTGTCATGCTTACCCTTACCATCATTTGTGATTCCTATGTTTCTCTATAGCATACTGTAACACTGTTGCTTGGACAGATGGAAAAGTTGCAGGCAACAATCTATGATTGCTTTAACTCCTTCTGCTCCAGCTGTAAGCCCAACCATGTCTTAAACCAGCGAGTAACAGTTACAAAGAGCAAATGTCTTGTGTTATAATGTGTATTGTCTCTTCTGATACTTCTTTTCAAAACTCCATGTCCGAAGAATCTTTGTTTAATGTTTCAGGCACAGGCTTAGCCCCCTTCAGAAGTGTCATCCATGACAGATGTACAGGTAGTCATGGAGGTAAGCATTACATCAGCCTGTCAGTTATTTCAGATGTAGATTCTTTAGCAAGAACTTCGTCCTATATTTCTTCTTCTTTGCATTCACTGGCAGAAAGTTCTGGTTATTTGTCCACCTCTGGACTTTAGTCTTGTTCCAGAACCTGCGTGTTGCATGCAAATCTATTTTGCAGATCTGGCTTTTTCTATGCAGACAGTTGGTTCTTTGGCTTTTAGGCAGATGCACTCCGACTTCAGAGGAATGCCCCCAATTAGTCGACTGCTATGACATGCTTGTTGGGGAGGCAGTGGGTCTACTCTTGTTTTCCCTACAATGGGACCCTAGAACCCACGCAGAGAATCCCATAGTTGATGATAACGTTCCCTCATGACCTGGTTGCATCCTAATGTGTGTCCCCGCAGATGTAAAGTTACAGTACCTGTATTGTACAGCCCAGTATTTTCTTGGCTTAGAGAGGGCAACTAAGTCGATGCGAACGCTTCGCTTCGAAATGCCGGGATGCCGGGTTCGATCCCAGTTGCGGGCAATGCGCCTTGCGCTGGTTTCGACAGTGGTATCAAGAAAGCCGACCGTCCAGTAAGCAATGGCAAACTACTGGACGTAAATTTGCCAAGAGAAACCACACAACAGCCAGGGGCTGTTAGGGTTGGTTCTGCAACGTCCTGTAAAGGATACGCAACTAACTAGAGAGGGCAAGGATAACTGTACAACCGTCATTAAGGGGACTGTACTTTGATAGATGATTGGGAAGACAATTCCTGCATATCCCTGTCTCTGAAACTTATGCTGGATGATTAGTGGTGTTCATCTCTCATGATAGTTTGAGTTGTTTCATAAGCCCAAATGTCCTACATTTTACACAACCCCTGTTATCACATTGTCTTATCATTTTTGAAAATGGTTCATTTAGTCTGATACCACACATTGTTGATGAGGTTTGAAGTGTTAGACCTTTCACACATTCCTGTCCATGACATATGAGATAGAATGGCTAATTCTCTTCCTCATTGCCTGTCCTTCCCTGAATATGTGTAGAAAATTATAGAAATAATTCTGTATCCATTTTTATAAAACTATGTTAACTTCGGAGCCATGCAACATCTGGTGATTGGCTTGGGTCCTGGGTGAATCCAGCCTAAAATGGATACTTGTTAATGTCCTGGGAAGTAAAGGTGACCCGCGCGATGTTGACCCCATCAGCCATCGAGTGCAGACTAGTGTTTAAAAATAGTCTAATGTTATATGCCTGATGGGTCAAAGGTGTGGGGGGGGGGGGGGAAGTATCTTTAGGGATTCATCGTGTCCCATAGTTTTGGCAGACAGGTGCTTTGATCGATGTGTCACTGTGGTTTTTGTTTTAACTGCTTCATATCCAGACACTAAAAATTTCAAGTAAGTTGTACCTGGCATTAAAAGAAGGAAAGACCTGGGCAGAAAGAAATTAGTTAGTTAGTTAGTTAGTCTTTCCTCTTGTGTCGAGTGCGGCACATAGGGCAGAGGTCATGACTCTCCATGCATGGCGGTTCGTTGCAACCTGTTGTAGGTCTTGGATGTTTGAGTGGCCCATGAGTGAGCCTTCCCTGATGATAGTTCTACGTAGGGTTTCCCTTGGTCTTCCACGAGATCTTTTCCCCTGTGGTGTCCAAATGAGGGCTTGGTAAGGAAGTCTTGATTTATCCATTCTGAGGGTGTGGCCGACATAGTTCCAGCGGCGTTTTCGTATAAAATTAGACACATACTCTTGCCTGGATTCTTGCCTTATTAGAAATGCAATAGTATTTTAGAGTAAAACTGTTGGGAAATTCTATTGTTAACTTCATCTTATAGGTTTGGTGCTGTTCTTTGGGTGTCGTAGCCAGTTCAAGGACTTCTTTTGTGCTGATGAATTTAGAAGCCTAATAGAGGCAGGGCATCTCCAGATGTTCACGGCTTTCTCTAGAGATCAGGTATTTTTCACGGCTTTCTCTAGAGATCAGGTATTTTAAGTTGTATGTGTTATTTTTTTATATTAACTAGCATTAACTTCTGTTTGATGTGTGCTTTTTTTTTCCCCATGCAAAGTAAAGCTGCTATTTATTGTCAGTATTGGAATGTGCTTTTATTGTCAGAAAGTTGAAGGATAGAGGATGGAGTATTTCATTATCGTTATGCTTTTATGCTGTTTATACATCTGATTTATTGATTTAAGAATCAACACCATAGCACACAGGACATACCTAGAGATGCTCCGTCTCCAACAGCTAATGTCTTAAGGTGTAAGTGCTGACTGTTACTGTCTTCTAGTCTTCATCTTTTCTTCCTCTCCCTCCATTTCCCTCCTGTCCCTCTCCTAGTCCTTCCACTTTTTTTTTTTTTTAGCCGAGGCAAATTTGTTGTTGTTGTTGTTGCTTCTGCCAGACGGTGGCCATTGCATTTTTGCTCCATTTGTAGACTGGAAGGATATAGTTTCGTCGCCCAGCTTTCGAGTTGAGTGCATGGTGTGAGCTATGTGTGTTTTTCGTTTGCGCAAGAGTGGAGCAACTATGGGGTGATCCGTTTGCTATGAAGCTGAAACTAGGATTACCAGATTACCAGATCCTAGTCCTAAAATAATTATTCATCACATCATTAAAAGTAAAACTGGGATGCTTTTGACATCAGAAGCAAATCTGGCATTTGATGCGAGTCTCTAATGTGTTTGTTTTTTAGACCAATCAGAACTTTGTGGATGATATAGTCAACATTACACCGGTCACCTTTACTTCCTGAACATTACCTGGTTCACATTTTAGACTGGGTCGACGTGGGAGCCAAAGTCAGTTTGGAAGAAAACTTGTGGATTTAGTTTCTTCATTTTGTTCTGTCTTGTGCATTTTTTTAAAATATTGTATATGGAGTCTACTCCAGCAACTGTGACCTGTCATCACTGTTCATCATGGGATCTTTCTTAGATATCCTCACTTCCTCGGTCCCTTTGTTTTCCATTTCAGTGACTGTTTTGTAATTCTTTGTCTCCTTTATCTTAAAATGTGCCCGGTATATTGCCGTCTTCTTTCTCTTATAAATGTTGATACCAACTGTATTCTAGGCAATTCTCTGATTTCTTTGCTGCTCATGAATGTACCTCATTGAATGTTCACCAGTAGCCTGCGGCATTTGTTTTGAAATGCATTAAAAAAAAAAAATAAGTAAGATAATTTTAGCAACCGCAAAAATAATTATATACTGATAATTTAACTTGGGAGTTATCATAAAATGAAAAATCACGCACTATTATACTTGGAGTTATTATAAAAAGAAAAATCACATACTGTTATTCTTTTTATAAACTGCTTTAGGACGAGAAAATATATGTTCAGCACAGACTCAGAGAAAATGGCAGCCTTGTGTGGAAAATGATTCACGAGGAAAGAGCTTCTTTTTTTATAGCAGGGTAGGTACATATACAAGAAAGAGTATTATGTTATATTTTATTATTATAGTCTTGAAGAATTAGAGAGCTAAGAAGAGCAACCAAGATGTTATGAAAGAGGAGAGGGCACAAAGACAGCTTTTCACCAACTTCAGAAAGAAACAGTCATCATTGTTAGTCATATTATGAAAAGAAGGAAACGTAATCACTGGAAAGATCTGTGGGGGGAAAAAAACAACCAGAAGACGACAGCGTGAGAACATTCTGATCAGCCTTTTCTCATGGCATGGAGGGGTGTCAACACACGAATTGAGACATGCTGTTAAAGATCACAGATTGTGGAGAGGCATGATCGCCCAGGCCAGTCAGAAAGGCTCTTGATTGTAATGTTGAGTAAAGTAAAAAAAAAAAAAAAAAAAAAAGACCCATTTATGCCAGTGGCAACCCTGGCACATGGGGCCTAGACTGGTTATAGTTATAGACCTTTCAGCGCTTAATCGGAGATGCGGTTAACATCACGCCGACCGTCTTCACTTCCCTGTACATTTCCTGGTACCTATTTTAATTTTGGCTGACTTTAGAACTAATTAAAATTAAAAACAATCAGCATCAATGCAGATTAGAACGCAAGACATTCAGACTGGCTGGCAGTCATCCAGCTACAGAACTCAGAAAAAAGTGGAAGGTAAGACTTTATTAAATATTAAGTGTGTTTCCCTGGTCACCTTTATTTTTCCCCTGTGAAAGAGTCCATGGTTTCATTCTGAAATCAAGGGCCTTTTTCATACCATTGTTGCATCGGGCTTGTGGTGCCAGATCCATATTTTGTAGACCAGTTAGGACTTGGTGAGTGATGCGACCAACATCTTGTCAGCCAGCTTTACTTCCCAAGATATTGCCTGGTACCCATTTTAGGCAGACTTGACCTTAGATTCCAAGTAATTATAACAGATCTACTCTTACACAAATTTGAACCGCAAAACCTTTAGGTCGACTAGCAAGCATCTAGTAAATGCATTTCTAGGCCATTAGAAACCTTTTAAAAATATTGCTATCATTCGTTGAGGAGCGGCTGGCCGAAGGGTTTGAACGCTGGGCTCTCAAGCGGGAGACCTTGGTTCGAATCCTCGGTGAGGCTGGGGATTTTTTTTCGTGGCGACAGCACTAGCCATGTGGTTGTAAATCCTCAGACTCAAAGACCCCCCTGCCTGCACCAAATAAGTGGTAATAAAGGCAGTTTTTGACAGTTGTTTTCTTCTATCCTTTGTTGCAATATCTTTATTGATGACATAAAATATGTTATTAAAATTAACCCTTTTCATAGAACTTTCTGATTTGATCCTGTTGTAGCAATGCCAAGAATATGCCAGATGATGTCAAGGAAGCAGTTTGTGATGTTATCAGCAAATATGGCTCCATGAGTGCAGAGAATGCCATGATGTACATACAGAACTTGGAGAAAGGCAGAAGATTTCAAGTGGAGGCTTGGTCTTAGGCTGAAGTTATGTTTATGTGCAGGGAAAACCCTTTTAGGTATTTCAACATCCTGATTTCAGACATGATGAAGAGGGTATTTAAAAGATAAGAAAGTAGCACACCAGCTCTATGACCAGATTCAGAACTTGTGTGTTATGTGATAGTTCTACATTAATGGAAGCTTTTTAGGAGAATACCCATGTGATGCCTCTGGCTTTTGAGACCAAACACCAGTCAATGAGGCTTCCAGAGCTACTGACATGTTGCTGTGGACGGTGCAACAGACATATGTACTTTTCTAATAAAAGTGCAGAAACACACTGCTACTGAAAGGAATATAATTTTGTCATAAGGGTAATATTCAAAGTCTTTGTACTTTATTGAGTGAAATTCTTCATATTGCACACAAGAAAACCTTAGGGTTCAACCAACTGACAGTTCTTTTGCATCTGGGTCACAAGCTAGATGTTGTGAAGGTCCTTTGGGAGCAAGTGAACAGTGCCGAGGCACTAATAAATCATTATGGTCTGAGGAGAATGGCGCTGCGAGGAGTTGCTAGAGGAAGAGGGAGGCATCTAAATCCAGTATTAGTCATGCAACAGGACTTATGAGATGAGGTTTCTGTGGAAAAAAGGTTCCTACAGAATTTTCTCAACTGGATTCTAAACCAGCGCTATGGGAGTGGGATGACTAAGCCTCTAAGCTATTTTACAATTTCCCTGTTTTGTTGATGTACATAAATTATCTAGTTGGTAGGTAGGTAGGTAGTTGTACCCTACCAGGACATCACACAAGCGATAAACACCCGGTGACACAAAGTGCCACCATGCGGATGATGATCACCAGTGGAGAGGTCCCAGAAACCCCTTTCAGCCGTTTAGGCCATATCTATGGCTAGGCCATGTTTATGGCCTAGCTATATTCAGGGCCCCCGGTAAAAGCCAGAGTGGGGCTTCAAAATAACGAAGATTGCATCCCATGAGAGGATGACTTATACATTTATCTAGTACAGTGCAGACCGCCTAAGGCAATCTCGGATGTTGGAAATTTAGATTGTGAAAAATAATCTATGCATCTTCAGCAATTTTTCTTCCTCCAGCTCTTATCTGGATAAGAAGAATTTATAATAAGGAGAACCATTTTTGAGTCCCTGTGAGTACTCCTTATCAGGTCTGCACTGTACATGTGCATCATTTATGTTTCCAAGGAAATTACTTCTTAGTAAATTCACAATAATAAATTACAGAAACAGATGACTTTATGTTAGATTTTTATTTTTCTGATTAAAATGTACATAAGTGCTATTGTTACTGAATGTGCAGTATAGTCAAGTAAGCTATAACGGATTTATGACTAAAAAGTCAGTACAAAATCTATTATGTAGACAACAGTAATAAGTAAAAGTAAGTAAAAGGACCCTTTTCCGCACCTTCTGGCATATAGGGCTAGACCGGTGTGTGTGTGATGTGGTCAATATCACACTGACCACCTTTACTTCTCCAGATTTTACCTTGGACCCATTTAAGGCAGGGTCGACCTGGGAGCCAAGCTCATTTTTTTGAAATAGTCAGGCTCTGTCAGTACCTGAACCTGCTACCATCGGATCTGGAGGCAAATGTCCAGCTACACCGCGGCGGCTCCCAGCAACAGTAATACCATGATAAAGTAGTAAGTAACGGACCTGTTTCACATTAGCAGCACATCTGGCACAGGATGCTAGACTCATGTTTTTTATAGACCAATCAACACTTAAAGGGGGGGGGGGGAACATCACTCTGCCCGCCTTTACTTTCCAGGACTTTACCTGGTAACCAAATCAGACTGGGTCGATCCAGGAATACTGTGATATTACCATAACTAGCTGACATAATGTGAGGAGGTGGCCCGGTGAGGTAGCAAGACCTCTCTCCTCACTTTCTTACAGGAAGTCCTAGAAACAGACATTGTGTGGGCAACCTAGGCAGGTTAGACCATATGAAAGTAAAGTGAAGAACCCTTGTTTTCACGCTAGGGGCATGTCAGGATTATGATGCTGGACTCACATTTTTAAGACCTGTATGCATTTACTCAGTAATGTCAACACTGCTATGGCTGCCTTTACTTCCCAAGCTTCACCTGGTGTGCCTGTTTACTCCAGTTGTTTCCCCTTTCAAAGTGTGACCGATACAAGTAGATTATCTCCTACTGATGCGAGTAATCATTTCTCCTCATCAATTAATTTCTTTAAGAACATCTTCATGACTTTTGTTATCTGCCCATGGTGTTCCCATCACTGATCAGTAACGCGGCGTCTATGCAGCTTCCACATAAAAAACTGTCACTACTGTCTTTAATAGCTTTTTAGGGCAGTGTAGGTGGGGTAAGGGTTTAGGGCCACATGGCTAGTGCTGTCGCCAAGAACTGTGCAATTTAGGATATTTTTTTGGGGAGGGGGGAGGGAAAGGAACTATCACTGTAAGGGCAAGTTCGTGATAAGTACAGAGAATAGATCCACCGCCTCCCTAAAAACGCTGTAAACAGCAACTAGCTGGAGGATTACAGAAATCAGATGTCGTGGGCTGAAAGGCACAGATATTGCAGCCTATATGAAAACCACAACACAGTTTGCCATCCGCCCTTTCAAAGATGAACGCAGAAGGTTCTCTGATGCTCAGTGTTACCGCTTCTTGGGTAGAGTAATGACATTGACATCAATCGGTTCTGTGTGTGAATCTCCATAAAACACTGTACAAAATCCAGGGAACTGACACAGCTCCCAGAGCGCCAGTCGGAAGTTTCCGCTCATCAGCAGAAGTACAAAGAACTGCCCGAAGCTGGAGCTGACCCCCAGCCAGAAAAAGTAGAACTGCAGTTTGTGGCTGACTTCTGCCTCTGTTATTTCCTTGACCAAGCTGTGGAAGAGCAGACTTGATGTTATGAGTTTGTGATAATTTCAGCTAATTTAACTTCTAACCCAATTCAACTTGTACGATTATAAGTAATTTACTGCAGGTAAAATAATTACTATTGTCAAACAGTGAACTGGAGTTGTGTGTAGAATAATGAATTTTGTCATGGTTTGGCAACAATGTTGGCGGAACTAATGTTGCAAAGGTCACTTAGCGTGCCACCTGTGTTCTATATATATATATATACTTTTTAATTTGCAACAATCATCAATCTGTGATGTGCAAAAGCACATCAGATAGTGGGAAAATTGACATCGCTTTTGACACGCAGAAAGATATCTTTATCTACCAAGATATATCTAACAAGATTATTTTGGCCAGCGTTATGCTACCGGAGTCAAATATGGGCCCTTACCCTAACTAATGAGCCAAAAAAATCATAAAATCGCTGTCTGGGGGTGACAGTTTCAATTCCCGGCCTGGTACTATAGCTTTAGATTTTTTTACTTCTATCTATGAGTGCCAATCAATACATTTTCTGTTACTTTATTAATATATCATATTTAAGATCAAAGGGGTTCCCCTCAGTTTATTTATGTTAATGATGTATACACACTGGGACCTACCAATCAAATACCTTTCTTAGAAATGTTTGTGTATTCTAGACAAAGCATTAAGGTCTACTGTGTTTTTAAATTGTGGCTGTGCTTGTTATTGGGCCTATGCTTCGTTAATATAAATTTTTGAAACCTATGGTGTTATTTCAATGGTTTGAAATGAATTCTGTCCGTATTCCATAGTTGTGGATTTCAAGCTGTGCGATAGACATGGCCAATAAGACACCTTTTGGGGGGGGGGGGGGTGCCTAGTTGACCATGTTCTTAGTGCACTTGTTTCCATAGCGAGGCGCCCACACCGTCTAGATGTGACAGGTTTGATTCCTGGTACAGTAACTATAGCTTGAGATTTTTATGTTGTCTAGTGTGTTTTATCTTCCTACATCTTTCTATGAGTGCCGGTCAATACATTTTCTGTTACTTTATAAATATATAATATTTAATAACCTCAAGGGTTCCTCGTCTGTTTATTTATGTGAAGAATGAACCTGGCTGCCCCACAGATAAACACACAAGATGGCTTTTCACACTGGCAGTTATAAAGCAGGAACTACTTACAAGACAATGAGAAAAGGAGTCCACACAACAGCAAACAGTGCACACATAACAAATGTGATCTGGTAGTTGCGTGGTCGAGAAGATAGGTCCACAAATACTTTCTCATAAAACTGGATCCTGCGTTTAAAGGACCTATACAATTGAAATATTGGAAATGTACAAATATATTTAGTCATAATAGTAATAATGAAAAACATGATACAAACTTGCTTAAGAAGAACACTTGGTTAACATGAAAAAAAAAGTTGGGTCCCAACAGGGATGTACGTATTATTAATCCCTAGTAAGCGCTGATTTTTGTTAAAACACTTTGGGTCCCAAAAATTTATTACTTTTGCGGTTAAAGTAATGTTAATCTCCCCAAATAGAGTAAGTCACTTTTCATTCACAAGTTTGTTGGGGTGGTCGACTTTCCTGAAGGTTACGGGTGTGTCCCGCTCTGTTGTTTGCTTTCTGCTTTGTCTTGCATTCACGTTTTCATTCCCAGAAAGAGAATGCCTGTGACATAGGTTGCAGCACTCTTGGAAAGGGGGGGGGGGGTGTTAGGGCCAGTTTCTCCGTGTTTTTGGAGTGTTAAAAGCACTGGTGTGTTGAAATATACAACACGTGATATCAAAAGAATTTTGTAACACCTCCGTAACCTTGTGCCAAGGTGACAGGTTCAGGAACTAAAAATCAGAAGTGAGCTAGTGTGTATATGGGCGGAGCGTGGAGAGATTAACGTTACGTTCACCTACTTTTGCTCCTCCTATTCCAAGGAGTTCGGCTCTAAATCAATACATACTTATGCCTGAAGGAGTTCAGCAAAGACACTTAAACTCACAAGAGGTTAAACCAATAGTTCTGATACAAAGGGATACTATACGAACTATCTGTGATACAAGACAGCAAGGATATCACAGTATCTTTGTAACTATCAAGTAATATGTGGTGAGTTATTTGGTAGTGAAATAGTTAAACAAACACCGGATTTTTGGACCCTTGAATTGGTGTTAACGAGATTTTAATGCAATAAAATATTTTGTATATCCTTTTCAAGTCGTTGCTGATAACTTTGATTGATTATTTCACTTGTATTAATGCGCTTGTTGTCCTTTCCCTAATTAATGTGCTTCTTGTCCTTTCCCTCATTAATGTGCTTCTTTTCCTTCTCATTAATGTGCTTCTTGTCCTTCCCCTCATTAATGTGCTTCTTTTCCTTCCCCTCATTAATGCGCTTCTTGTCCTTTCCCTCATTAATGTGCTTCTTTTCCTTCCCCTCATTAATGTGCTTCTTGTCCTTTCCCTCATTAATGTGCTTCTTTTCCTTCCCCCTCATTAATGCGCTTCTTTTCCTTTCCCTCATTAATGTGCTTCTTTTTCATTCCCCTCATTAATGTGCTTCTTGTCCTTCCCCTCATTAATGTGCTTTTTTTCTTTCCCTCATTAGTGCACTTCTTTTCCGTTCCCTCATTAATGTGCTTCTTTTCCTTCCCCTCATTAATGCGCTTCTTGTCCTTTTCCGCATTAATGCGCTTCTTTTCCTTCCCCTCATTAATGCACTTCTTTTCCTTTCCCTCATTAATGCACTTCTTTTCCTTTCCCTCATTAATGCACTTCTTTTCCTTTCCCTCATTAATGCACTTCTTTTCCTTTCCCTCATTAATGTGCGTCTTTTTTTCCCCCTCATTAATGCACTTCTTTTCCTTTCCCTCATTAATGTGCTTCTTTTCCTTCCTCTCATTAATGCACTTCTTTCCCTTTCCCTCATTAATGTGTGTCTTTTCCTTCCCTTCAATAATGCACTTCTTTTCCTTTCCCTCATTATTGTGCTTCTTTTCCTTTCCCTCATTAATGTGCTTCTTTTTCCTTCCCCTCATTAATGTGCTTTTTTTCCTTTCCATCATTAATGTGCTTCTTTTCCTTCCCCTCATTAATGCCCTTCTTTTTCCTTCCCCTCATTAATGCGCTTCTTTTCCTTTCCCTCATTAATGTGCTTCTTTTCCTTCCCCTCATTAATGCGCTTCTTGTCCTTTCCCTCATTATTGCGCTTCTTGTCCTTTCCCTCATTAATGCGCTTCTTTTCCTTCCCCTCTGTTGATATTTTGGCACTAAATCACCAGTTGTTGGTGATTGTTTCTTTTATGTTACTCTACACTTTGATTTATGTGTATGGTTTTCTCCAAATTATTGTTAAAAGCGCTTAGTATTTTTTTTTTTTTTTTTGTAGTCTGCCTCTTTTTAATCCCATTTTTAAAATGAGGGGTTTAGGGGTTTCGTAGAGTCTTGTCAAAAATTCAAAAGGGTGCCACTTGAAAAATGTTGAAAACCACTGGTCTGTGGCATCTCGTTGATGTTTAATGCCTCTTCAAAACCTGACAATGAAAGGCATAACAGGACTAGAAGAGGGAGAGGAGAAGAAGAAGAGGAAAAGACGAAGCAGAAGAAGTTCTAGAAATATCACTGTGTCAAGAAGTCTGCCGGAAGGAATGACTACCACCACTACACAACACTGACTACTACCAGCACTACACAACATTGACTACTACCAGCACTACACAACATTGACTACTACCACCACTACACAACATTGACTACTACCAGCACTACACAACATTGACTACTACCACCACTACACAACATTGACTACTACCACCACTACACAACATTGACTACTACCAGCACTACACGACATTGACTACTACCACCACTACACAACATTGACTACTACCAGCACTACACAACATTGACTACTACCACCACTACACAACATTGACTTCTACCACCACTACACGACATTGACTTCTACCACCACTACACAATATTGACTACTACCAGCACTACACAACATTGACTACTACCACCACTACACGACATTGACTTCTACCACCACTACACAATATTGACTACTACCACCACTACACAACATTGACTACTACCACCACTACACAACATTGACTACCACCACCACTACACAGCATTGACTACTACCACCACTACACAACATTGACTACTACCACCACTACACAACATTGACTTCTACCAGCACTACACAACATTGACTACTACTACCACTACACAACATTGACTACTACCACCACTACACAGCATTGACTACTACCACCACTACACAACATTCACTACTACCACCACTACACAACATTGACTACTACCACCACTACACAACATTAACTACTACCACCACTACACAACATTGACTGCTACCACCACTACACAACATTGACTACTACCACCACTACACAGCATTGACTACTACCAGCACTACACAACACTAACTACTACCAGCACTACACACAACATTGACTACTACCAGCACTACACGACATTGACTACTACCAGCACTATACGACACTGACTACTACCAGCACTACACAACACAGACTACTACCAGCACTACACGACATTGACTACTACCAGCACTACACAACATTGACTACTACCAGCACTACACAACATTGACTACTACCAGCACTACACGACATAGACTACTACCAGCACTACACGACATTGACTTCTGCCACCACTACACAACATTGACTACTACTAGCACTACACGACATTGACTACTACCAGCACTACACAACGTTGACTACTACCACCACTACAAAACATTGACTACTACCACCACTACACAGCATTGACTACTACCAGCACTACACAACACTGACTACTACCAGCACTACACACAACATTGACTACTACCAGCACTACACGACACTGACTACTACCGGCACTACACAACATTGACTACTACCAGCACTACACAACATTGACTACTACCAGCACTACACAACATTGACTACTACCAGCACTACACGACATTGACTTCTGCCACCACTACACAACATTGACTACTACCAGCACTACACAACATTGACTACTACCAGCACTACACAACATTGACTACTACCACCACTACACAGCATTGACTACTACCAGCACTACACAACACTGACTACTACCAGCACTACACAACACTGACTACTACCAGCACTACACAACATTGACTACTACCAGCACTACACAACATTGACTACTACCAGCACAACACAACAATGACTACTACCACCTCTACACAACATTGACTACTACCAGCACTACACAACATTGACTACTACCACCACTACAAAACATTGACTACTACCAGCACTACACAACATTGACTACTACCACCACTACACAACATTGACTACTACCAGCACTACACAACATTGACTACTACCAGCACTACACAAAGTTGACTACTACCAGCACTACACGACATTGACTACTACCAGCACTACACAACGTTGACTACTACCAGCACTACACAACATTGACTACTACCACCACTACACAGCATTGACTACTACCAGCACTACACAACACTGACTACAACCAACACTACACAATATTGACTACAACCAGCACTACACAACATTGACTACTACCAGCACTACACAACATTGACTACTACCAGCACTACAAAACATTGACTACAACCAGCACTACACAATATTGACTACTACCAGGACTACACAACATTGACTACTACCAGCACTACACAACGTTGACTACTACCAGCACTACACAACATTGACTACTACCAGCACTACACAACATTGACTACTACCAGCACTACACAACGTTGACTACTACCAGCACTACACGACATTGACTACTACCAGCACTACACGACACTGACTACTACCAGCACTACAACACAGACTACTACCAGCACTACACGACATTGACTACTACCAGCACTACACAACGTTGACTACTACCAGCACTACACAACGTTGACTACTACCAGCACTACACAACGTTGACTACTACCAGCACTACACAACATTGACTACTACCAGCACTACACAACATTGACTACTACCAGCACTACACAACGTTGACTACTACCAGCACTACACAACATTGACTACTACCAGCACTACACAACATTGACTACTACCAGCACTACACAACGTTGACTACTACCAGCACTACACAACGTTGACTACTACCAGCACTACACAACGTTGACTACTACCAGCACTACACAACATTGACTACTACCAGCACTACACAACGTTGACTACTACCAGCACTACACAACATTGACTACTACCAGCACTACACAACGTTGACTACTACCAGCACTACACAACATTGACTACTACCAGCACTACACAACGTTGACTACTACCAGCACTACACAACGTTGACTACTACCAGCACTACACAACATTGACTACTACCAGCACTACACAACATTGACTACTACCAGCACTACACAACGTTGACTACTACCAGCACTACACAACGTTGACTACTACCAGCACTACACAACGTTGACTACTACCACCACTACACAACATTGACTACTACCAGCACTACACAACGTTGACTACAACCAGCACTACACAACGTTGACTACTACCAGCACTACACAACGTTGACTACTACCAGCACTAAACAACATTGACTACTACCAGCACTACACAACGTTGACTACTACCAGCACTACACAACGTTGACTACTACCAGCACTACACAACGTTGACTACTACCAGCACTACACAACGTTGACTACTACCAGCACTACACAATGTTGACTACTACCAGCACTACACAACGTTGACTACTACCAGCACTACACAACGTTGACTACTACCAGCACTACACAACGTTGACTACTACCAGCACTACACAACGTTGACTACTACCACCACTACACAACGTTGACTACTACCAGCACTACACAACATTGACTACTACCAGCACTACACAACATTAACTATAGTAAGAAGAATGAGATAATCAGACTACAGTAAGCTACAATAACCGGAAACACTTACTTGGTGAAGAGATAAGCATTGGTCACAGCGAGAGCCATGACACTAGGCAATGAAGCCAAAGCCCAAGCTGTCAACGTGTAGGCGATCTTCTGTGTGCTGTCCACCATGCAGACAAACGTAGACTCGCTGAACGTTGCAGACTGGTTACAGATATGACAGTATTCAAAATTAACGTGTGTGTGTGTGTAAATATTTAAATGAATTGTATCAACTGCATGTATTTAGCTCTTTTATGACGGTATAGGACAGAAGGGACAGGAAGAAGTTTATCAGCAGGCTCTGTAGGGAGCTTCGAGCAAGACGCCTAGTTCATCCACTGCACCTAGGATAATTTCCAATCGTCTCGACATTGTCCTGCCATTGGATCAAGATGGAGATATGCGAGAGAGTGAGGTCGACAAATTGTGCAACTCTTCCTCGTTTAAATCCAAGTCCGTGCTCAAGTCACTTTAATCCAGCTACTACTTTGGATGAAAGTGGTCTTTATCACTCGTGACGGACGAACAACACGTGTGTATAGCCAACTTATCGTGCCCGAATACTTCCATCAACGACAAACTGCATTGTGGTGGCGACTGTTAGCGTTGGCGTCTCTGGCAAGTGCCATATACATTTACTGCGAGCGCATATTTCTAGATTGTTTCGAGATTAAATGTTTGCTCACCAGTTTTTCAAATGGAACAGTGAAAGACATTTTATTTTCACGGGCACATGAAAGGAGCAAGTATGGGGAAACCCGATTGCAGTAAAGTTGAAGCCTCGACAACACACAGAGCGACAAACACCCGATGACACAAATTGCCACAAGGCTGATGAAGATCACCCATTGAGAGGTCCCAGAAACCCCGTTCAGCCATTAGGCCATATTTATGGCTAGGCTATATTTATGGCCCCCTGCAAACGTCAGGGTTCGGCTTCAAACAACGAAAAACTGCATCCCACATGGGGGCGGCTAGAGTTTAATAACAAGTATGTGTTCTCAGCAATCTTCTCAACGGTATATTAGCTGAGATTTAAGGATTGCACAGACACAACAAACAGAAATATAGTGACGTGAGAAAACTGACTTTTAAACTTTTTTTTTTTTATCTTGAAAAAGTGCATTGGTTGGTGTCTTTAGTATTAACTTTTCAATGCTAAATTGTTTACAAATGACATAAATTGTGTGTGTAATCTATTCTACGAATGCTAAACTTTACAAAAACGAACACATTGAAAAAGTGATATTTTTGTCATAAATCGGAAAAAATGCCGTGTAGTGACAATTATATTCCTAAAAAGAACAACAACAAAAAGGCACACCAACCTCAAATGAAAACAGAAGAGGGCAGCAGTAAGAGATGGCCACCATCCAGGAGAAGCTGATCCAACAGAGGCTCCTGGTTGAAGACATCATCATCTCATACCGCTCGGGCTTGCGGACAGCCACGTAGTGGTCCACGTTGAGCCAGGTCAGCGAGTACATCTTGGCCATGATCAGCACCGTGTAGGCGTAGGCTTCAACGCTACAGAACATGTCGCTGCGGACGGTGCAACAGACATATGTACTTGTCAAATAAAATACAGAATCACACATATTACTGAAAGGAATCTAATTTTGTCATAAGGTTAATTTTCAAAATCTATGTACTTTATTGAGTAAAATTCTTCACATTGAACACATGAACACCTTAGTAAACAAGTAAAGGACCCCTTTCCTAGCCTTTCATGCTTTAGACCTATATTTTATAGACCAAACGGCACTTGTTGTGCCAAAGTCGTTTTAAAATAAAAGTCTTCGGCCCCCGTCAGGAACTTAACCCGCGACCTTCCGATCCGCAGGCGAGCGGCTAGCCACTAGACCACGGCGACGTTCAACCAATTGGCTGTTCTTTTTTATCCGGGTCACAAGCTAGGACAATGGAGCTGCGAGGAGTTACCTGGGTATCTGACCGATGCTTAAGACTCAAGGGAAAGGCGAGACGGATGTACAATCAAATAGTTGCTGCTACGACTGGAACTGGAACTCTTCGCTTTGGTACCGAAGATGAGGACGAGGAGCTTGAGTGCGTGCATGTGCGTGCGTATGTGTGTGTTTATGTCTGTCTGTGTGTGTGAACACTACGGTAGCGGTAAAGTGAGGAGCCCCTTTTCACCCCAATAGCGTATCGGGCAGAAGATGCTAGACTTTTATTTTCTGTAGACCAATCAGCACTCGGTGGCTGATACAGTCAACATCACACCAGCCGCTTTTACTTCCCACGATCTTACCTGGTACCCATTTCAGATTTTCTGATTAAACATTACTGAACAATGAAGATAATTGTGACAAAGAGGAGGAAAAGTTGAAGTAAGGCGACAAGGACAAGGAGGATGTATGTGGAGAAGAAGAGGGAGAAGGAGGAGGGGAGTAAGAAGCAGATGAGGGAGAGAAGGAAGAAGACGAGAAGGGTTTTTAAAAAAAAAACCACATTAGCATTAGTATCAGTAAACTTTGATATCTAAGATCAAAATAATATCGGATTTAAAATAAAAACCACAATTTATCATTAGAGTGATAATTTAGATATCAAGAAAGCCCGGCTCGCTAGCGCAGTTAGTTAAACCTAACTGCGCGGCTACCGGGTGACGAACACCTTGTGGTCCGGGTTCACTCCTGGGCTTAGGCAGAAAAGCCACATTTCTCCAAGATTTACGGTATTTATCATGGAATCAAGACCGAAGCGTTGCGATATCCATAGTACCGAGCCTAAGGGTTTACAACTCATGGTTTCTGGATATAAAAAATATATATATATATATATATATATATATATATATATATATCAAGAAAGGAAGACTGCCATGTTTGATCTTCTTGAGACAAGCAGCAGCTTCAGTAGCAGTAGAGGCAGTTGGAGAAACAGCATTAGTAAGATCAGCACAGCAGCTGCAGTAAAAGTAGAAGTGGTAGTGGTTATAATAGTTGCAGTAGTCGTGGTGGTGATAGCAGTAGACGCAACGTTAGTGGTAACAGTTGTTGTAGCGGTGGTTGTTATAGTAGTAGCATTAGTTGTAGTTGGTAATAGTAGCAACAGTAGTAGTAGTAGTAGTAGTAGTAGTAGGAGGAGTAGTAGTAGTAGTAGTAGTAGTAGTAGAAGAATGGTTGTAGTAGTGATAGTTAGAATAGGGTTACTAGTAGGGCTGTACCGAATAGGAATTTTCACTATTCGGCCGAATACGAATAGAGGGACCAACTGTTCGGCCGAATACAAAAACCGAATAGCGTATCATCATCATCAGGTGCCTTGCCGACTGGCATGGGCCTTGCGACGATCTGCGATCTCTTGAAGCATGTATTAGTTCGTGTGCTGACACACCTCCACGCAATGCAACAAGACTGTCAAGAATCTTCTCTCGTTGTCTTCCTGTATCCCTCCTTCCACAGATCTTTCCAGTGGTCACCACATGTTGCATTTTCCCTCTTCTCATAGCATGGCCGAAAAATAATGACTGTGTCTTTCTGATGTCTGTGATTAGACGTCTTCGGGCTCCCGCCTCTTTCAAAACCTCTTCGTTGCTTTTTTTTTCTTCTGTCCAGGGTATTTTAAGCATTGTTCTGTAAAACCACATCTCTGAGGCCTCAAGAAATTGTTTGGCCTGCCTACCGATTGTCCAGGCAATCAGCCATATGTTAAAGCTGGATGTTGTACCACGCAACCCGGTCACAGCTGCCCCCGCTACGACAGACTTAGGCAACAGCAACTATGTGTTAATGAGAGAGTTATTTCAGTCCATCACAGTGTATGCAGAAATGGGTGTAAGGTAACCACTATTCGTATTCGGCCCGACCGCAAGTATTTCGCCTAATACCGAATAGTTATTAGGTCCACTATTCCGCCCTGAAGCGAATACGAAGCGAATATTCGGTACAGCCCTAGTTACTAGTAGCAGTGGTGGTGGTGGTAGTGGTAGCAACAGATTCTGCAGTGGTGGAATTGAAAGTGACAGTGGTGGTGATTATAGTAGTAGTTGCGGTGATAGTGGTGGCAGTTCTAGAAACATCAATAGTACCAGTAATAATCATAGTGGTGGTGGTGGTGGTGGTGTTAGCTGTAGGAGTAGTATCAGCAGCAGCAACATCAGTTTTAGCAGTAACCAGTAGCAGCAGAATTATAAGCAATAGTCGTATTAATAATAATAGTAACAGTACTAATAGGAGCAGCAACAGTATTAATAGTAGCAACAGTAGCGGTATCATCAGCAGCAGTAGAAGTAGCAGCAGTAGTAGTAGCAACAGCAGTAGTAGTAGTAGTAGAAGAAGAAGAAACAGTAATCAGCAGCAGCAGTAGTAGTATAATAGTAGTAGTGGTATCAGCAGCAGCAGCAGTAGTGGTATTATAGTAGTAGTAGTAGTAGTACCAGTAGCGTAGTTGGGAGGTTGTGGGCAGGAACAACCACTTTTCTCATGCACTGCTTGAGAAAACTAACCCAAACTTCTGTCATAAAAGTCATCGTGGGCGTTTATATCGACTTAGTGTCACGGCACCTCAATTAGTTGCTGACTCGATCCTCGCACTTGGGAACCTGACAACGCCTTTAGATATTGGTCTAATTGTTTTCCTGTTGCGCCTGATTAAGTTATCCACACACAGCCTTGTAAAGTGAGCACATCAT